>WWET01000511.1:422711-435567 GCA_011038615.1 Limnodynastes dumerilii
ATTATCTTCTGCTGTTAAAAGGCTTTTATCCAAATGGAAGTTTAATGCTTCTATTGATTTTCTTTAAATGTGGACTTGTTCATTTCTCTCTCTTTGTTTTATTTCCCAGGTGAACGGAAGAGTCCATATGTTGCTGTATGCTGTGTGGTGATGGCTTTCAGTATACTCTTCATGCAATAATCTCAGGAGGACTACAGCTTTAAACGTGACCATCATTATATGTATAAAGAAACTCTTTTGTGTGATGCACAAAGTACATGAAAGCTTTGTTTTGGGACCAAGATGGTCTTACAGGGGATTCTGAGAACATGAATGATCAGTGCATAACATGAGAGCTCTGTTGTTTAGTTATTTTTGTTTTGTTTGTTTTTCTCAACTATTATTCACATCCATTTATTTTGGAAGTCCGTTCTTGTGAAAGGCACAGTCTTTTTACAAAGCCCCAGTAAATTATTTCCATTTCTGCGATGGAAACATTTTTATTTGTTTAACCGCAGATCTACTTAATAAAATTCATTTGATAACATGTTTATAGAAACTATTTTTTTTAATGTTCTTTTCCCAACATTGTTATTTTCATTTCTGTTAAAAAAAAATACAAAGTACTTAACCAGCAGTAATTGCTTTATATTAAAATGTCTCAAAACATTTTTAATGAAGGTGAATAACAGAAAAGAGTAATAGGTGTTGCGTCACCTAAGGTCAAACTATTAGTTAGACTCTACCTGGTTTTATGCACAAACTCTCTGAAGCTCTTTGTAAGGTCAGACAGACGATGTTAGCAGCAGAGATTATGTTTATCTATCTCTGGCTTGTATTATTTTTTTTTATTAACAGGTTTTTGTATAGTGCTATCAGATTACGTAGCGCTTTACAGAGAATATTTCACATTCACATTAGTCCCTTTCCCCACTGGAGCTACATTCTAAGTTCTCTAACACACACACACACACACACACACACGGGCTAGTTTATTCAGCAGAAAATTAACCTACCAGCATGTTTTTAAAGTGTGGGAGGAAACCCACGCAGACATGGGGAGAACATACAAACTCCACACAGATAATGCCTAGTCCGGGAATCAAACTTATAACCTCCGCGCTGTGAGACACAAGTGCTACTCACTGAGTTGCATATGTTAGTGTCAGAATACAGGTTTGCAGAATAGAAAGGTTACCAGTACAATACTATGACACTAAACATATTGGAGCACAGTTATGGATTGATGAACCTTGTCTGCCCTAAGCCACCTGAGAATGTCTGGATGAAGGAGAGGAGGAAAGGACAAAGTCAAGGATGACACACAGCTAATGGGGAATGCCAGGTTGAAATAATAGCCCTTGAGATTGTCATGTTTGCTTGGTGTTTGTAGTTAAATGATTTGCTGCAGAGCAATGACTGCATACATCAGGCCGATGTAGTACAATGTGCTGGTATTAAAAACAGTAATGCCACAGCCCTCAGCCTTGTACATTTTAATGAGACTGTAAGACATCCTAGGAATTACATTGCAGTGATTTTTTTTAAATATATTTTGAGATTTTGTCCATAATAAGTTCACAAGTATTACAGGCACCATCTTATTAGGCACTTACAATTTCAGAAAATATTAAAGGTTAACAATAAAGAGAAAAGGCCATGTAGTATATGGTTGCTTGTTTCTTGTACACCTGACATATCTGGGGTGTGTATGAGCATGGAATCATACGGATATATCTTACAGTTGTTCCACAAGACACAATCATTCATGTCTCTTTAGTAATCCGTTATGTCTCCTCTTAACTTAGCAGAGACAAGTGAGTATTTTTCGTAATTAATTTACACAGTTACAATATACAAAGGAGAGCAGTGTAGTGTTGGAAAACTTGATATACATAGCAGATTATCACACACACAGAAGCTTTATTGATGAGTGGGTGGCTTCAGAGATTCAGTGACGTTGCTTACGTCACCATCTTGTCTGTCTCAATCTGGGAGTGAGTACCCTGCTAGAGGGAGCTGCAGGAGATTTAGGGCTTGATTTACTAATTAGCGGAAAAGGAAAAGTGGAGATGTTGCCTATGGCAACCAATCAGACTTTAGCTGACTTTCTGCAGTCTGTAATAGGAAAGTAAGTGCTATGCTCTGGTTGCTATGGGCAACATCACTTTTCCTTTTCCTTAGTTTAGTAAGTCTAGCTCTTGGTGCTTACTATAATAAGTATCAAGGTGAGAAAGGGGACGTGAAATTTCTTGCATGTGTCATCTGCTGCAGCATTTTATTTAAATCCTATTATTGTCATACAATTTGAGATCATTTTAGTCAGTGTGTGTATTTAGATGATCATGCTTGTAGGTCTTTATTTGACTTGTTCTATTATATATTTGGTTATTGAGTTTTACTAGGGCATATGTAACATGCAGTGACCTCTGACCTAAATGATATAAGTATTTCTCTTTAAAATGTGTTTATAAGCATTATCATTAGTGCATAGCTGAAGCAAGCCTAGTCACTTTATAGATGTGGTGACATGGGAATGAGTCCAATTAGAAGTGCGATTTGTGGTGAAGAATGTTCTTATTAAAATAAATATTCTGGAATAGAAACTGCAAATGTCCTCTCCTTCCAAATGCAACATTATCTTGATTGTCTCATTTGTTTCACATTATCTTGGCTAGGGTTTTTGGTTAGGCTTCAAATGTGGAAGATTTCAAAACAGGATTCATTGTATGAGAACATGTGCCCTCTGGGATCTAGAGGCACAATCCCAAACTGTCCATGTAACCCACTCTGCTTGCTCAGAGGAAAATAACAAATTATAAAATTGTACGTGACATAAGAGCGTTTTGCTGAATCAAGTGTGGAATGTCCACCATGATGCAAAAAAAAAAATAATCATCGTTTTAGGTTATAGAATAATTATAATTTTTTACTTTACTGAACAGCGGAAATCTGGACAGTGGAAGTCTGTGCCCCATGAAGGGTTGGGGACTGCCATATACAGGCGCTCCTCAACGCTTCTTTCATCACAAAGCTTACCACGTGCTGCCAGGGTCCTGAATCACCTCTCCGTATTAATCTTTGCATTATTCTGAAATTTTGTTATGTGTTGATATTTCAATAAATAAAAGATCTAAAGATCACATATCTGAATTACTTGTCACATCTTAAAGTAGGTGATAATGAACTGAAACACATTTCGGTCCAGATCTATTTTGCTCAAGAGAATAAAATTTCCTGCTAAAAAGCATAAGCCCTACTTTCCAACCCTCCTTGACCGCTGGGGACACACCTGACATTCCAGTGCTCCCAGAAGAGCGGGTGGCCTGCATTTGGGCTTTGCACCCTGCTTTTCAATGCTTCAAGTCGTAGCATTAAAAACTTGTGGATATGGGTTGTTTATGCGATTTATGTTGACAAGACCCTGCCAACTCACTTTTGTTTTCTCCCCTATGTGGTCTCTAAGAGAGAATAAATGAAAGGTTGGCAAGTATTGCTGAAACCCACCCTGAAAATGACTCAAGACTAGTAGATGCTTGACTTATAGCCACATATAAGTATAAACTGTAAGTTATTAGCCCCTCTTTACTTGGGAGTGGCTCTGTCGAAGACTTTGCAGAAGACAGGTTGTGTGTTATTTGGTTGCCATAAAGATTTTTTCAGTTGGAGTCCGCATCATCTCAGTCACCGGTCACCTGAGGCAGCAGTTGTAGAATGTTATCATTTGACATCAGCTTTGGACAGTGCTGGTCTCACAAGTTTTCTTCTGTGCTCTCATATTAGGAAAAAAGATGCCAGAGATTAAAGTCACTCATTTACCTGATATAAACGAAAGTATGATAAGGAGCTTTAACAAAATATCATTTTTAAAACTTCAATACTAATCATTTTTAAACAGGTTAAACATCAAACACGTTCCTGCAACTATCAATATGACTCGACATGGTATGAATAGAAGCTCAAGCAGCTCTATGAATTGTTTTCAGAGATGCACAAACGGAGGCTCACATCATTGGAATAACATCCTGGATAGAGATGTTGCCCATTTATTCTAAGAAGATGAAAAGTGAGACCAGGAAGTGCATAATGCATCACATTCTGCTGTATTCCATTTATAATCTTTGTTTATTATAGCAAGAGGATAGAAAAATAGAATTGCATAAATGAAATGTTAGTTCATAATCTACTTTACCGCAGAAATAAAAAATATAATAAGAAAACAAAGTGTCAGTGTGTTCTCCAGTTTGCTTCCCATGTTACCTGAGACACAAATTTAGAAGAGGGTTGGCCAGGTTGGAGGGCCTGGAACGAAAATAAGATGGCCCCTCTCACTGAAGGGCTGGTCAGGCAGGACAGAAAAGTCTCTGGGGGAGTCGAGAGTCTGCTTCTCTGTCATCTAACACTGCCCTACTATTGTGGCAATTGGAGGAACTTGTTCTGTAAAATGCAGGTCTTATTATGTCTGTGGTTACAGAAAGGGGTGTAGTGATAAACCTAGAGGCAAAATATTTGAGGAGATTCCTCAACTGACCTATGCTGCATCCCAGTATCAGCTTTGAAATAGCTACTAGGGAAATATTACTGGAGGGTATAGCAAACATTCTGTTGGCTACAATACACCTATTCCCTACCTTAATAACAGAATAGATAGATAAATAATTTTAGGTAGGACTGTGTCACACTCAGCCCCTGCAGTGACATATTTTCTTCACTAGAGGCCTCCTATATTCCCTCTATCCCAGACTCAAAGGCAGTTCTGCATTCCACCAGAGAGGCTGCTGTTTAGGCCTTTCGCTGAGTTGGGTGTCAGGTGTCTGCTCCTCATTATCCAACACGGATTGCAATTATTATTTAAACCTATTTGCATTCTCTATCCCAGCATCTTGGAGTTCTGTGTGCACATGTATTATCAATGTATTCCAGCATTGTCTGAACCTTATCTATATACTCTGCAATTGCGATTTCAGATCCAGACCTACGGCCGACAGTGAACTTACGCATGCTGTTTGTGTAAGTTCACTGTCAGTGAACATCTGCGCATGCGTGTGGCAGATGTTTCCTTAGCGTAAGTACTATCGTACGTAACGAAGTTACGTACGACAGTACTTATGGGGACACAACAGCACACAAGTGGATAATTGAGGAGGGGTGGTTATTATGTAGTACTTCACAAAATCACCAGCTGCCCTTTCTGCCATATCTATGAGAATATAACCCTGAAGCCTCTATGGGCCAGATTAATGCTTGGTGTGCATCCCAGATCAACCGCAAAGGGGAATGATCTAGAGCTGAAATAAAAATGTGTAGTCCTTCTTCCCGGGATGAAGGACAATCTTAAAAGATGTTTAAAGTCAAAGTCCAAAAAGAGGTACCAAGGTAACTCAACATTCTTCAAATGTATCCACCAAAATGAGTACCATTTGGGTACAATTCAAAGGAATCATATATGTAACAAACCTGCCAATTTGTTTCACTTAAGAGGGTCATTTGCCATATAGCAGGTGGGATATTTGTGGTTACAAAGAGTAGCAGGGGCTAAAACAAAGAAGTGGGTCTCCTGCAAGGCCACAACAGCTTCTCTATTGGAGTAGAAAGAGGAAAGGGTGAAACGCCTCTTGGTAGGAGAGGTGTAAGTGTATCAAGGAGAAGAGTCTAGCTGTAAGTTCCTTAATGTTTATAGAAATGATGACTGTCCTTGGGAGGAGGGAGAAATGAAAGGGAGTTAGGACTGGGGAAACTAGCTTACACATAGGGGTAGATCCTGAGCTACGTACGCTAGCGTATTTATGCTAGCAGTTGAGGTAAAAACGCTGTTTTGTATGTACTGCACATGCGCGCGGCAGATGTTACGCCATGTAACTCTGAACGTACGTACCAACCTCGTATCAACAGCGTAACTACGAACGGGGCATGACATCCATACGACACCCGTAATTACACTTCGGAGGCGGGGTGAGGCATTTAAAGTGTACAGTATGGACGTGCTTAGGCACTTACAGACGTGAAGCCTTTACGTACGTCAGTAGTTACACTTTCAAAAGTTAAGGTAGAGTTTGGCAAGCGTAAAACAGCAAAAACATGTACGGCCGAGTGGTGTGCATAGTAAATATGCTAGTGTAAATATGCTACGCCTTGAAACATAATGGAAACGTTGGTCTGGATCCGGCCCATAGAGAGGAGGAAAACTGAACCAGTCCAGTTATTCAGCCCGACTTCTCTGGAGACCTGTATGGGGGTGGAATAGAAAGAACCAGCATTTCCAATGTAGATAACAGATGAAGGCCTTACTAAAGCACAGCGTTGGTGTGAGTAGTTTCAGATTACCAAATCAGTAGTTTGATGGGAAATTCTTAACACTCTCCTCTTGTTTATGGTAGCAGCAGAGATGTCTGGTAACAACTGTAAGTTGCTGTGTAGCTCTGTACCCTCAGCATTCTGAACTTCATAAAGGATGGTTTTTTTTACTATGGAAGAAAAGGATCCTCATGAGGGAATATCTAGTTTGGGATGTTGGGCCATTTTCAACTTTGGTAATTGATGGTTTATTTTGATGAGAGGGTCTCTATCTGTGGCCAGACGTTTTCTGGTATAGACTCATGCTCATGCTCAGACTCATGCTCCAAATATTAATATTGCTGTTGCCAATCTCTTTGATACTGGAGCAGGGTTCATCAAGTAAAGATTTAAGCTTAACCGCAATATCCAAATGGAGGAATGTCAGCACTTGATACATTGCCTTCAACTTTAACTGTGTCCAACTCATGGGTGACTCCTTCTAGGTCTAATTGTTGCTTCTGTGGTAGGGAACCAGAGGGCGACATAGTTTGTGCACTGACAAGCCATAGGGTAATGCTTAAACAAAGGGGACTGATAATTGCAGAGATGTAGGTGAGACTTCAAGGTAAGCAGCATTAAACACTAACTCAGCATCTCAAGGGAGGCAGCCGTAGATCATGGACGAACCATATATTGAGCTGTGTTCCAAAGTCCAAACCAGTTTGTCATGGAAAGTTTATCAGAGTAAGTGCAGGTTGGAAAAGAAGGGGTACTCATTTATCCCTTGGGGGCCCTCTCAATGTGTTCAGAAGGATAAACTACAGAAGGCTGTAATTGTGTAGAAGATGCTGGGAGATTTGCAGAGAAATTGGTTTCACTATGTAAGACTCAAAGTGACTCCTCATTGTATAATGCACTGGGAAGAGCAAGTAATCCTTCAGGGATCTTAGTTCTAGAAGCAGGGAGAGAGTTAATCTTGGCCTTTCTGAAAAGAGAGTTCTGGGGTGAGTGTGCTTATAACCCTGTACCAACTGGAGGTGAAGCCCCACTAGTGGTCAGCAGTTAATCCAGCCCTGGATGCCTGTCAGAAGCAGGTCATGTCTGGTTCATTACTGGGTTTCTTAGATCTCTGCTCAAGGCAGGGGTCTAGGGGGTTTACTGGGTTTGATGAACTCCAAACAGGTCCAAGGCCTACCCCTAATGACTTCTGCAGTCCTGAGCTCAAAATGTGCGTAAAGTAGTCCTGGTGTTTATTTGGAGCTAACCAGTTAGCTACATCAGTGGAGAGGACGACTGGACAAATGGGGAAAACCAGGACCTGGACCAACGGGGAAAGCGGAGGTGGGGTAGCCTATGTGGGGCTTGACACATGGCGAGTCTCCACTTCCCGGGAAACACCTCACAGGCAGCTTGAAGCTTTTGGACCTGGTGGGAACGACAATGGTGTTAGGGCTTTCTTCAAGAGTGGATTTAATAGCAGGATGCATCCGACTTTGCCAGATGCTAAGCCACGAACACAGCCTGTGCTTTTATTGTTTGGAAGACGTTACTCACATAAAGTTATAAATTGGTATAACATATGCCCACTGTAGTACAACAGTCCTTTATGTGCTCCACCGTCATGCCCCCAGTTTATTATATGCATCTCTAGTGCCACCAGTCTCTTTTATGCCCTACGGTAGTGCCAGAACAAAGAGAAATCTAGCACTACGTAATCACCTGAGTGAACTGCTAAAAGGTGGTGGTGATGATTACCAACAAATGCACCACAACAAAGCACTGGATGCGACTGTGTTTAACTCTTACTTCAGTGCAGTTTTGAAAGAAAAATGTCAAAGGCTAAAGAAGAGAGTCTATAAACAGATGCTGAGAAACCAGTAAATGTACTCATGGCTTGTTATGGATTTTCTAAACTCTCCACAATATGAGATATTATTAATACAAGGGGTTTTTAGGGTTGTAAGTAAAATAACTTGTAATCATTTGTGCTATACCACTTTCTCCTCAGAATAAACAGTAAATTGGTACCTTAAACAACTTGTTTGCTGTAGGTAAATCCCCAGGACAGCCATTTTCTAAGTGCAAATTAAGCTTGCCAAGTGCCATTGTATGGTGTTCATGAATTTCTTTCCGGCTTTTCTTTTGAGATACAACATGTGCATGCAACATATAATTTTCAGCAATGAAATGTAGAGCCATTATTAACTCAATTATACAGGATACCCTGTGTTCAGTCATCTCTGCTATATGAAGTCACTTTATGTATAATACAATGAAGCCTAGAGTCCACCTCTCACTTTTCCAGTAACCTCTTTAATAGCTTTTAAAGATTAAACCCTCTATAGGAACTCCACACACATTTCATTTTGTTCATGCTATAATGTGCTTTAAAAAGCGGTAACAAAAGATGTGAGGCTTGGCTCCAATCCTATACTCAGTTTTCTAGCCTTTATCCTTATTGTGGCTAATTTAATGCCAGCTAGTATTTCTTCAAAGACGTTGGTATTTGCAAGTAAAGCAGCGTAAAATTGATGATATATCTGAATTATTAAAAAATAACTTTTAGATTTCACATTTTCCTTACATAGGTGGAAAACCTATTAGAATAATGATGTTTGTTTAGTATAATAGAGTTTCTTATTCTAAATTAATAACTTTTCTAAATTTAGAAAAGACCTGTCACTTTTTCACACAATGGGCCTGATCCAGACTTAAGGTCGTTTTACATACACATGTTACGCACTACTAAGTTTAATGCACCCCCCCCTTGCACCGCCCCTGCACGCACGTAACTTAGCTGAATTACGTGATCAGAACCCTGCTTTAACTTTTCCTTGCGTATCTCTGGTCATACGTATCGCCTTGTTGTAAGTTAGTGTCTAACCTAGCCCATACTGTACAAATGAAATGCCTCCTCCCACCCACAATGCAATGCAATAATCGGCTTGCATAGGGATGTCACACCCTATCGTACAAGTTACGTATGATCAGAGTTACGATGCTTAACATCTGTCGCCCACATGCACAGTCCATTTCCACAGCCAGATTTACGCATGCCACGTGCTTAAATTGGCTATCAATATTAACTCTGAATCAGTCCCAATGTCTTTTTCTTCACACATACCCCTACAATGTAATCGTATTGCCTGTGTCTCGATAACACAAAATTATCAAGGATGGCACTTACCATGGGTACTGGGTAAGGGGAGAATGGGCACTACCTGACTGAACCATCCACATCAATGGGAATGCACAGCAAATGCCAGAGTAAGAATGCTCTCTGCGTCTGTTGTGGCACTAGAATGCAGCATTGCACTCATATTAGTGGTCAAAGTGGAAATGTTCAAATACTAGAAGTGAATGGAGATTTACAGTTTTTCAATTAAATCAGTGGGAGAAGTGACTGGATGGCATCCCCCCATATACCCCCTCACTTTGATCCCTGACTAACATGATAAGCAGAAAGTAAGCAGATATTGCTCTCCAGAAAAATAAAAAGCCCCAGCAATACTGTCATTTACCAGCAGCTATCCATCATATCTACCATCTATATACTATCTGTAAATTGCAGAAACATTAGTTAGTCACATTTGCAAATATGATAAGCCACCAGCAACTTTCAAAGCATTTCTTCTGTGGTGGTCCTAATGCTAAACAGTGAGAGCCCCTATATTGGGCCATATATCATGAACCTGATACTGTTCTGTATGTACAGGGGTCTGGAAGCCTGCACACAAGAGGAAAGCGAAGACCCATGTCACTCCCCTCCCATGCGCATGACATACACGTCCATAAACCAACCTTATGTTTTTACACAGATCTGCGGATCATGGATTTGCCTCAAAATGCCACCCACAGTACCTTCTTAGCATGTCTAACCTCACCCCCCCTGTTGGGTTTAGGATTGTGAAACTGTGTTCCATACGCAAAGAGATCCGTAGCATAACATATGAGAAAAGAAGGGATTGCAGGTATGGGAAAAGGACTGCTGTACGTGACTGTGGGTGTCTGATATGGGGTCTGAGATATTTAAAGGGGTCTGATATGGAGTTTCGGATATCAGTCTTGGGTCTGAATGTTGTTGTTTTTTTTTCCCAATAACACAGAATAATAAATAATATACATAAACTCAGTCTCGGTCATAGTTTTGAAGCTAGAAACTGCTTGCAATGGAGACTCAGAGAAAAGAGAAGAAGGAAAATAAGATAAAAGGGAGAAGGAAAGAGAAAAAACAGTAAGTAGGGGGGACGGATGTTTGAGGGGTAATGTCAGCTTGCTAACACCACAACTTTTATGACAATGTAATCTCTCTTATACCCCTTTCACATCACCATGAAATACCCGGGATTTTTGCCAAAAACCCGGGACTCTGCAAAATCCCGGGTATTTTGTGGAGATGTGAAAGGTGCACTCCCAGTGGACCCGTGTCAGAAGACCCAGGAATTCAACCCGGGTGAAAAGAAGGGTTATTCCTGGGTCCGACACGGGTAGGGGTGCAGTGTGAAAGGTGCTACCCGGGTTTTTCAACCCGAGTAGCACCTAATGTACCTCGATTGGTGGAATTTTTTTTACTATTGCCCTGGCAACAAGTGTTACCAGATTAGGCCTTTAATAATAGGGCTTTATTTTAAATATTATGGTGGGTCTGTAAATTTCTATTATGGGGATAATTTGAGCACAATGAAGGAAAAAAAAAGAGTAGACTATGCCCTATAATAAATCTTTTTATTTCAACTTAAATTTGTAAGCAGTTCACAATTATATATGGTATGGAACAGGGGTGTAGGAACATACATTTTCAGGGGGGTAGGGGGCAAAAGGCCAAGGACTACTATAGAACCTAGAGCCCCTTTTTCTTATATTTGGTATCTCATTTTACAACAGTTGTAGCAATGACCGTAGATATACAAAGACTCCCAATCCTATCTTAATTTTCATCAGTGTTTCTGGAGTAGGACAGTTTATTTTACTATAAAAATGTATTCATAATTTATTAAATAAATATTATTAAAATAAACTACCAATTAGTACAATAGCTGTTAGAAAGATAAATAAATACAGTTGTTAATCTTAAAAATTGAAATTCTTCATACTAATGAACCAAGTTTTTAATTCAGATTTCATTGACAGCCTAACCTCAATTGATTGGGAGTATTTTTAAATCTATAGTCACTGGTTATGGTATGTGGTATAAATTCAAATTGCTATATATCTTGTTTGTTACTGGACGCTTGAGTTTTATGTAAATTAGGAAGAATAAACTTTTATACACAAAAACTTTCCACAGTAAAAAGACATATTTGTTACCAAAAACTGACCTTCTTCTGGCATTTCCACTACATGGAGATCATTATCAGGGAAGGGTCTGACTCCAAGCTTTACGCTTTGAAGCGTTGGGATACCTGAATTATACAATAAATTATTTATTTCAAATATATATATATATGTATGCAGCACACAAGTAAAATCTCTAAAACATATTGAAAAAATAAATAAAATACAAGATTCAATCAGACTATGGCCTTTGATGCAGTGGAGTTGTATACCCTTTAGAATTCCCATTTATCATATGGATATCTTTAAAGAGGAAAACAAGCAGAAAAACAAGAACATCAGGCAATGGCTCATCCAAAATAAAAATGACCTTTACTCACAAGTTAAAAAATAAAAGAAAATACACATCGCAAACATTTAAATAAAAAAAATGAAACACTATAGTGCAATTGCTCCACTAAGTGAGAGACACATAAAAATGATTCCCATACCCAGAGGCAAAGATGTAAACAACAGGATCCTCCAGGAGGCTGTGGAAGGAACATCCTGGATGGAATGGTGCTGGCTGTGACTTACTTTGAATGTGTCCAAGAGAAACCACTTAACGCGTTTCGGATCCTGCCATTTCTCAATATTGGTTCCACATTAATAAAAGTCCCATAATTAAAGTCCTTTAATAGATGAATAGGTTAATAGATTCCCAGGGGGCGATTGATGGGTTTTTGAAGGAATGGTTTCATAGGGCATTAACTAATTTGTGGTGTGTGTCAGTGTGTGTATCCTTATTGGGTACAGGAGGTGACATGATAAGTCTACTCTGCACCTCACTCTGAAGACGACCATTGTCTACCCAACAACCTGGTGACAATGAGACTGCTGCTAATGTTTTAAATGGTCTTAGAGCCACAATCATTTTATTATTATTATTATTGTTATTATTATTATTATTATTATTATTAATAATGCTTATTTTTATAGTGCTACACAGTCACTTTTGTGTGTGCTTATACTTGCTATAAATTGTGATAACAAATTAGTGGGGATTCTAAGAAAAAAAAGGGGTTTGCTAGAAGAAAATGTATGCATAACAATCATGGAGATAACTTCATTTTTGGTACACAGAAATGACAACAGTTGGCGATTTCAAATAAAGCTATTATCACTTCATCCCCATTTTCATTTTATTTATCCCCAATTTCATTTCATTCATCCCCATTTTCATTTTATTTATCCCTAATTTCATTTCATTCATTCCCATTTGCTTTTATAAGTTCATGAGGGAGCAAAACACAGTCTTTGCCGCCCCCCCCAACAGAAATCATGGGGG
>WWET01000511.1:435598-446871 GCA_011038615.1 Limnodynastes dumerilii
GGGGTGTGACTGCCCCCTCCCCTCTTGCTTCCTACACCCCTAGTATGGAACCTTTTGTGTGGCAATATATAGCGTTATTATAGGTAATCATTTAAGCACAATTAAAGAGAAATACATAGTTTTTATGACCATATAGACTTTGCTTAAATTAACTCCCATCTCTTATAGAGGTTATTAGACAAATGTAATATTAATAATTATCTTAATATAGACCAATGATGTTTAAACAGTTTATGCGAGTGTTTGTCATGTGACCCTTGGAAAGCAGTGTTTGGTAATCTCCCTGACACTGATTCAGTTCCAGAAGTCATTGCCGTATGATGACAGAACATAAAAATTTTGTCCTATTTCGTTGCATTGAGGCTAATGGAGACGCCCATTTTCATGGAGGCCACGATGTAATCAAAGACTGACAGTTATCTAAGACAACATGGTTTCCTTAAAGGAGACAAAAATGAAAAATATACTTTGGTCTATTGTAAATCAGCTGCAGCTTTTAGTTTTTTATGAAGATAAGGAAGTCAATGGATTTCCTTTTCACAGTCTTCACATTAAATACTGAATGTATTTATTCACTGACAATATAGCAATCAATAAATTATGATGCTGACATTTTTATTGAGAAATAGTTTTCCTGGACACACCAATGGGTGAAGCTATTCACAGGACACATCCCTTTGGTACAGTGCTTTGATGGTGCTATTGCAATCTCCTTGATATTTTTTCCAAAAGTTGGCAAGCATGGTATAAATATGGGCATTTCTCATTATAAATTCTGTATCTTTGATGACATGTTTACTTTCACTTTAACAAATTAATTGGAATCCCTATTCAGAGACAGTCTCTTGTCAGTCTAAGCGTGAAGTGTAGATGATGTACCTAAATGGAATCCACACCTACCCTGCCCCAGTGTAAGGGCATTGACCCACCACACTACCAGTCTGCACCTTTGTGTAGATTGGTCAAATTCACATTTTTTAGGGGAGGTGTTTTTGTTGGCACCACTTTTTAAAAACATGTTAAGATATGATGCTCATTTAATTTGAGGCCCTGGATATAAGCTGTAGTCTATTGGATTAAACACAATACATGTATTGTGTTGTCTAGGGTATAAAGTATTTTTTACTCTCTAGATATGTTGCATACAATAATCGTTTTGAAACAGGGCCTTAGAGCTTAGCTTTTGGGTTAAGTGTGAATTTCACATGTGCAGCCAGCAACTATTCACATCATCTTGTCTACAAACTGTGTGAATTATAAACATTACTGATGGCCAAGGGCTGAGCAGCATGGAATTTTTATGCAAGAGGAGGATATCTAGGGGCCAGAACACTGAGGGGCCTCACTATACGAATCAAAGGAGATTATACACATACAGAGATGGAATCTAAATAAGTAAAACTTGTTGTTTTCTTGTTAAGACTTTATTAGTTTGTACACCTCTGACTCAACTATTACTTGTTTTTACATAGGCTTTGTATTATGCATTTTATGTATAACAGCTTTTGCCATGTCAAGGGGCAACGAAAATAAATAAGTATCTCTATCTAGTGATACAGGACCAAATGCAGTGCCAGCGGATATCTGATGCCTTCCATGCACGCCCTTCCAATCCATTATCCCTAGCTTACCTTTCCGGACTATCCTTTATAAAATGACGGACCCTCAGGTGCTATCACAGATAACTTCCAAACGGGATGAATTACAAAACGTATTAATGGAACAAACTGAGAAGAAACTTCGATGACTTGGGCAGAGTTTTATGAAAAACGAAACAAACCTGCAAAACACTGAAAAAAACGCACTTTAACCTCTTCAATTAAGTCGGATGCTCCAGATTAAGAAGGTGCTTGATATTAATTTTAAGTTTAGAAAAATAAGAAACCAAATAGACATAGTTCCTGAAAACTGATCCTCATATACCCGCATTATTCCGATTATAATATGAAACAGCAGGAGAAAAATAAGTAAATATAAAAGCTCTATTTTTTAATACATCATTTAAAAAACACAGATAGTTATCAAAGCGATAAAACAATCAAAATTGGGAGCTAGCGACCTCACGGTTCACTTTAATAATTATCTGTGTTTTTTTAATGATGTTTTAAAAAATAGAACTTTTATATTTACTTATTTTTCTCCTACTGTTTCATATTATAATCGGAATAGCGCAGGTATATAAGGCTCAGTTTTCAGGAACTATGGCCCGTATTCAGAGTACCGGATGTATAACATATACGTCCGGTGTTTAGCGATTTTTACTACTGTGCATGTGTAGTAATTTTTTAATGTAATCTTTCTCTTACGTAGATTGCGTAAATGCGCTCTGAAAAACCGCTTTTGCGCAATCTACGTAAGAAAAAGATACGTAGATTATGTTAAAAAATTGCTACGTATGCGCAGTAGTAAAACTCGCTAAACACCAGACGTATATGTTATACATCCGGTACTCTGAATATGGGCCTATGTCTATTTGGTTTCCTATTTTTCTAAACGAAGAATGAAACAATGCAGATTTGTTACTGTTCACGTATGAAAAGAGGCTATTAGGACTATTAGAGACAGTGAAGGGATTCTTCTATGATCATGCCCAAACAAACAAAATCTTTAAATCATATTTTGAGAAACTATATAATTTACAGGCCAATAACTCAATGGACCCTTCTGTCCTTGCACTCCAGACATCTCTACAAGACTGTACTTTACCACACCGTAATGATACAGACTCTCAACATCTTAGCAAAGACATAACAATAAGTATCTGCCGCACTGAAATCCCAAAAACCCTCTAATGCCCCTGGACCAGAAAACCTCCCTATGATATGATTATAAAACATTTGCACCTAAATTAACTCCACAATTAGTGTCCTTTAATGACATTCTTCATGGACAAAATTTTCATCCACACTACACAATCTAAAATTATTATCCTCCCTAAACCAGGCGAGGATGACACTAATTGTTCCAGTTACCAACCCATTTCTTTTATAAATACAGATTGGAAATTATTTGCAAAAATGTTAACAAATAGATTAAATGGAGTTTCACCCCCTTTGATTAACCCAGACCAGGTAGGATTTGTTCCCTCCAGACAGGCCCTAGAAAACACACGTGGGACGGTAAACCTAATCCACTACGTTCATTTGATTAAACTTTACTCAGTTATTCTTTCCCTTGACACAGAAAAAGCCATTGACCATTTGTCATGGCCATTCATATTTTCTGCATTACAAGCATATGGATTTAAAGGTCATTTTTTACATGCAATACAGGTATTATATACCTCACCAACATCTACGGTCTTGACGAATGGCTTTCCAGTTGAACAATGGCACCAGACAGGATTGCCCACTTTCTCCTCTTATTTTCGCTTAGCATAGAACCACTTGCAGCGAGGATCCGTCTTTATAAAATATCTCAGGCATCACTCTGGGACCCCATCAGTACAAGATTTCACTCTTTGCTGACGATGTCCACTTAACCCTCTCTAATCCACACATAATAATTGCTAATTTACTGAAAGAATTAAAAGATTTCAGGATAATGGCTGGATATAAGGTTAATGGGCTGGATCCAGACCTTGTTAAGTGCATGAACTTAGTTACTCAAGGGCTAAACCATGTTGATTTCAGGGGGAGCCAAATTAATTGTATTCTTTGCATGCAGCGATATATCTTTAAATTGCTTACTACACACAGATACTGACAAGCTTTACTATCACACTGTTATTTAGACTTGGGATAGGAAACATCACCTCTCAACTCTAATGCTGTTTGCAACAGATGAAATATGACTTCCCTGAAATCAACATGGTTTAGCCCAGGAGTAACTAAGTTCATGCACTTAACAAGGTCTGGATCCAGCCCAATGACACCAAATCAGTAGAGCAAGCACTTCATATTCCCTCATCGGCTCTGACAAGTCTAACCACTTTCTTTTCACTGTCATCCTTATTTTATAAGTTTTCTTGGGATCAAAATAACTAAATTTTATCACCAAATTTATGCAGCAAACTACACCCTCCTTTTGAACTCCATTTAACAAGATTTTAATAAATGGGAGAAACTATATATAATAGTTTAGTCCCTAGGTTCCCAAACCAGTCCTCAAGGCTCCCCAACAGTGCATGTTTCCCAGATCTCCCTGCAGAACAAGGGATATAATTATACCACCTGCTGATCTTTTAAACAGTCAATAAGGAACACACCTGTGCTCCAGCAAGGAGATCTGGAAAACATGTACTGTTGGGGAGCCTTGAGGAGAGGTTTAGGAACCACTGGATTAGTCGGTTTACTCACATAAATGCAGTTAAAATTAATATTATTATTACAAATTGGGTCTGTGTTTCCCAATCTTTAGAAGTTATTACATTGCAACACAAGCAGTTTCATGGCATTCTCCTGCAGGTACAGGCAGATGGGTTTATATTGAAAATGCTTTAATAGGCTCTAGTAAAGTTAGTTTCCTACCTTGGTTACCAAGACTACACAGACCAGCCTCTGCATATTTACAACCCACTTGTTGTATTACGTAGTTGTATTACATTGAGGATATATGATTCAAGTTTTGATCAACTAATTTTCATGGCCGACTCATTGAAACCTATAGGCCTTACTCGCATTCACCATTTCTCAATAGACTCATCCCTTTTGCAAAACTCCTAGACAAATACCATTTTCCCTCGAGGGCACTTTTTTCAACACATACAAATTCAAGGATTCATACAATCACAACTTCGTTCTACACACATAAGAGCCCCTACAACATCTGAGATATGTTTTCTCTCTGAGATGCAACATTGTGGTACAATATCTTATATTTATCATAACATGCTTACACCTGAACATCCAGAAAGGGAATTATGCGAACAGACCTGGGAACAAGATTTGGGGACTTTTTTAGGCAACAAAGAGTGGGACAACATCCTAACTAGAATAGCTAAAGGTACTATTAATGTAGCAATTTGAGAGAACACATATTAAATTAATTCCCTTTGGTATTTAGTCCTGGCTAAATTACACAAAATAGATCCTGCTACATGTGATATATTTTGGAGAGGCTGCAGGAAAAAGGGTACTTTCTTCTACATTTGAT
The DNA here is from genome assembly GCA_011038615.1 of Limnodynastes dumerilii. Classification (NCBI taxonomy): domain Eukaryota; kingdom Metazoa; phylum Chordata; class Amphibia; order Anura; family Limnodynastidae; genus Limnodynastes; species Limnodynastes dumerilii. The sequence goes on from WWET01000511.1 coordinate 440,693, forward strand.
GGAAATGCCTGATCATCAATTTTGGAGAGGGTGTAAGCGCTAATTACAAGGATAATAGGTACCCAAATCCCCCTAGAGCCAAGTACTTTTCTTTTATGCAGACCAGTGGAATCTCTAGATAAACACTCAGACAGATTAATTCTGCATCTTGGCAATGCAGAACATTTTTAATTGCTAATTCTGGAAAAAAGCAGAACCTCCCAAAATGTCAGATCTGCGCAATAGGATAGGATATGTGTGCTCTATGGAATATCGTTCTCATCTTCGTAATAACACCCTCCCCCAGCTTTATAGTATATGGAGCCCTTGGTTTTCTTATACTGGTTTGCTTATACTGTTTGAATTTCCTTTTCTTTTCGTTTTCTATTCTTTACTTAGTCTCTATTGTTTTCTTCTTTTTGTCTATACCTACACCATTCCTCAAAGCACCCTAAACTAACACTACTCATCCAACACCAGCAGCACGCACACCCTACAATTCACTCAACCAAGCTATGCTTGCCTTTCAGGACAGTTATTTACTCTGAACATTGTTCTCACTTGACACTCAAGATTAGTCTCTCCTCAAGTACTATGAAGTGTATCCTCGCTAATTCCAAACATGCTTGGTCATAATATTAACAATGATACAGTCAACAATAAGTTTCACTGTATCATTGTCGACAAGTACAAAAAAAATAGACATAAATTATGTTGGCATGAGTACCAGGTCCACCACTATATGCTCAACATGGTATCTTTCCATATGGTGGAGATGCTTGTGTCCTGCTTTCTGCTCTCGCCTCTCTCTTCCTCTCTGCATATGTCATGCTCTAAACTCTTTTCCACTTCTCCTCTCTGCCTGTGTCCTTTTCTCCTCTCCTGCTTTGTCTGAGCCCTGATCTGTCCCATGTTTAGTATGATCTCACTCAGTGATAGAAGTGGAAATTTAGAAGTGGCAGTATTGGCATTTTGAAAAGGCTCTATGCTCATTTTGAAGTGGTGGTAGAAAAATAGAGAAATAATAGAAGGGAATGGCGATTTATAGCTTTCAATGGGAGAAGTGACATGATGGCATACCCCTATAATACCCCCTCACTTCAAGCCTTGATCTCACTATATAATAATGTATCATTTGGGGCAGTATATGCTATCAACTCTATATTTATATTTGAAATATATTAGTCTATAATAAGTAAAACCTATAATTTGTTTATAATTGCGTATTATGACCCTGATTATTTCTTTCTTAATTGTCACTATCTCAAATTATAAGAACAATAGCAAAACCTCCTGCACTCTCTTACAACCTGATATAGGAACAACCGATGAGGTTTTTCACTCCACCCCAGAAGGAGGTCAGGAATATCCCAACCACATAGAACATACATTTTATACAACTACCAAGTGTCACCAATAGCGCTTGTGGGTGTGTTATGTCTAAGAACAAGTTGTAAGTTCTAACTACAGTACTTTAAAACTGTCCTGTACCTCCTCCTCTGATGCTAAATGTTCCTTCTGTAATCTGGTCTCTTTTTTCCAATCGTGGGGTTCTCAGATATATTTCACTTTCACACTTGTACAAATCAACCCTGCCTCTGGTCCAGCCTGGTGGCACCCCAGGTATGGTAATACTAATAATTGCATAAAACCAAAATCACAGATCCTTGTGAAGCCAGTTAACAATCAGTAACAGAATAATTGGCTGATCTGCTTACCTTCTTCTTTTATTGAGGTACAAGCATGTAGAGAATAAAAAGTCTGTCCTTTCAGCCTCTCCCCAGCCAATCTGTGATGGCTGGGTCCTGGTTTCCTCTGTGATCAACATAAGCTCCAAACAAGTTGTACTTATAAAAAAGTTTTATTGTCTTAAGGGGCCGTATGCAGAGCTCCGGCCGCATTGCATATGCGGCTGGAGTTTTGCGATATGTGCTACTGCTCATGCGCAGTAATTTACTCACGTAATCTACGTTACTTGTTGCAACGTAGATTGAGTATATGCGGTTTTAAAGACCACGTATACGCAATCTACGTTGCAACAAGTAACTTAGATTATGTGACCAAATTACTGCGCATGCGCAGTAGCACATATCGGAAAACTCCGACCGCAAATGCAATGCGGCCGGAGCTCTGCATATGGCACAAGATCACTTAAAACAAACTACGGGGTAATAGGTAACATGGTTAATATAGTAACATGGTTAATCCAATACAGATGGAAACTGCCACTCGGTGATAAAGGGAGCAGATACTCAACAGCGAAGGCTGGTAACTGACGGGGAGATCCTTTGGAGGCCAGGCGATTTGTAGCCAGACTCTCATGTGGGGGGGGGGGGGTTTGGAGCCCCACCACGGGGGGGGGGGGATTTGTAGCCAGACTCACATGCACAGTGTTATGAACAGTGGTCCGCACTTTAACATTTTCAAACCTTCCTCACTTAAATTGGGACAATTGGTAAGTCTGTATAGGGTGTAAGGACCTAATTACGACCTTACTGTATAATTTTAATAAATCCCCACCCATCTTGCATATGCAATGTACACATCCTGCCCTGCCATCAGAAAGACTTCTTGTATGGAAGTTTGGATTCTGAGGATTCAGATCTGTACTGAAAGAACGCTGCATGTGGATGTGCAAATTACAGGGGCCAGATTTACTAAGCTGTGGGAAAGGAAAAGTGGAGATGTTGTCCATAGCAACAAATCAGATTCTAGCTGACATTTTCTAGTATGTAATAGTTAAAAACACAATAGAACCACACTTTAACCTTAAAGTTAAATCAGAAACTCCAAGTAAGGAGGTGCTTGGTAGCAGGTCAATATAATTAAATTTAAACAAAAAGGAAGAGGCTACATAGACATAACACTAGAAAACTGACCCATAGTAACCAGCACTATTCTGATGATATAGTGTATCAAGCAAAAAAAAAAATCAACAAATTAATTAATTAAAACATTGTTTTGCTTTAATAACAATAATTTTAGAGAAACATGTGAAATAACAAAAATATATTAAAAAAAAGCACTGTTTGGATTGTATACCACAATATAGATCTTAATTGCTGACAGCTCGTATATGAGAACAATAATACCAGGCACCCGGGAACCAACTATGTTATGAGAGGGGAGACACCTCTATCCCTAATGCAGGGTTAACGACCTCACGGTCAGCGCTTCAGCCAATAGCGGGCCTTACTCTTACCCTCCCTACGCTAATGGAAGGATCCCTATGCCCACATTCACATCTCCGGTGCACAACAGGGAGCAAGGAACGCGCGTTTCACTCAGATAGCTTTGTCAAAGGCGATCATAGCGTAGTTTTCTAGTGCTATGCCTATGTAGCTTCTTCCTTTTTGCTCCAATCTAGTATGTAATAGGAAAGTGAGAGCTAGAATCTGATTGGTTTGCTATAGGCATCATCTCCACTTTTCCTTTCCCGCAGCTTAGTAAATCTAGCTCCAGCTCTTTCTGCTCGCAAAAAGCTGAAAATGACACTTTTTTTTAAACTCTGGATCTGTTTCTAATAGCTGTAGTAGAAATATGTTATTACCTTCCAAAAAAACCCAGTCATTAAAGTCCCAGAAGTGTCAATTATTTAAATTTAAAATTCTATTTCCGCAAGTAAAGCATCAGCTATGCTCTATCCCTGTTCTAGAATGACAAATGAACTGGAAAATGATTCATTTACTTTCAGCGTGTTGGATTGTGTTTATATTTTTGTTGCATTGTCTTAGTAACGTAGCACAGGAGTTTAATAATGGAGGATGTCATACTGTTTAAAAATTATGTTTTTAGTAAGTACATTTGGTTGATACCCTTGTGTTTTATAAGATGTATTCATTCTTTTTCCAGTGATGTGGTGAACCTTTAACCAGTTGCAATCTCCGGTAAGAAAATGTCATCACCAAAAAAGGGACATCCGAAAGTTCCTTTTCGCATGGCTCTTTTTCGAATACTTACCTTTTTCTACTTTTTCTACTTTTTTAATAAATGGGTGAGTATGCCGTTTGGCATACTTCACCCATTCACTTTTGCAATCCACGATATCCCCCTGCCACACAGCAATATCCCTCCGCTGCACCTCTGCCGGTTCTCGCCGGACCAGGGACAGGTGAGTTAATTATCTCTACGGGGTAGGGAGGGTTAAGGTCAGGCAGCAGGGGAGGGAGGGTTAGGGTCAGACTGCAGGAGATGGTGGGTTGGGGTCAGGCAGCAAGTAAGGGAGGGTTATGGTAAGGCTGCCAGGAAGGAGGGTTAGGGTTAGGGTAGTGAGAGGGGAGGGCTAGGGTAAGAATTAGGGAATGGACTGAGGGACTATTTTTTTAATATTTTTTTTGGAGCACCAAAAGCTCGGTGCTCCGTGGATCGATTGCAATGCCTCCTCGACGCATATGCAATCAAAATCCCAGCCAGTTCACAACTAGCTGGGAGAAATCTGAATTTTGGGGAAAAATTATACAAAGATATGTAACAGGGTGGACAAACCAAGAGGGGTACACAAAATGAGTGATGACTAGCTAGACTAGAGGGAGATGCGTTCTCCGCAATGAAAGCTCATTTTCGTCTATGTGTTTTTTGAAATTATGCCTAAAAATAAGGTTTTCCTAATGAATGGGTAAGTATGCTGAACTTATTTTTCGGCAACTTACTCATCTATTGGCTTTCTGAAACTCTGGTGCACCCAGCAAAAGACCCGCATCATCGCACCAGACAAGAGGTTATTGTTAGTCTTAGGGTTAGGCTGCAGGGAAGGGAGTCTTAGAGTTAGACTGCGGGGAAGGGAGTCTTAATGTTAGGCAGTGTGGAAGTGAGTCTTAATGTTAGGAAGTGTGGAAGGGAGTCTTAATGTTATTCAGCGTGGAAGGGAGTCTTAGGTTCAGGCTGCGGGGAAGGGAATCTTTGGGTTAGGCTACAGGGAGGGGAGTCTTAGTGTCAAGCTACAGGGAAGGGAGTCTTAGGGTCAGAATAATGGAAGGGAAGGGTTAGGATAAGGGTTGGGGTTGAATATATACTCACCACTCGATGCTGCGGATTTGTCCTGGGGGTCTTTGATTCCTCGTCTTTGGTGTAGCACTAATCGATAACAGAGCCACTTGGAAATTGCCTGGTAGAAAATGGCCCTTTCGTTCTGACTGCCAACCCACACCCCAATAGAGGAATGGTCAACTGCAGTTTAATGCCAAAAAATTTAAAAAAAACTATGCATTTGGAGCGCAAAAATACAAAAGCGTAATATATCATTAATGGCAGTACAGTGGCTGGACAATTGATTAGGAATTTTTTTAAAAGTTTCTTATAAAATTTGAGACTATAACAATACTTTATATAAACTAATTGTTTTTATGTAACAGCTTTTGCGTACATTAGGTTAGCATATACCTCTGCTAGTACTTGGTCGGACCACCCTTGGCATTGATATTGGCTTTTACTCAACACAGCATGCTCTTAGTGTGTTTCTTAGCTAACTTTTTCTGTTTATAACATCATAATGCCAAACATGAACAAAAAAATCCTAATTCGTTGTCCAATTAGAAATTCATTGTCTTATTAGTACATTAGAAACAGCTCAGGAGAAAAGTAATCCAGGAGTCACAATTATACGATTCAAAGGTAGCCAAGCAATGTAACAAAGCAATAAGAAATAAAAATCATGCTTGGTTGCATAGGGTGGGGGAGATTTAGTAGCAGAAAGAGAGAAGTAGTGATACCCCTTTATAGGTCATTGGTACAACCTCACCAAGAATATTGTGTTCAGTTCTGGAGGACATATCTTCAGAAAGACATAAATACATTAGAGACTGTGCAAAGAAGAGCAACTAAAATGGTCCATGTCACGGTCTGCGGCTGCAAGCGCCGCACTTACCATGTCAGATGTCTCTGGCAGCAGTCTTCTCCATGCGGTGCTGCAGTTTTGGATTTCAGAGCCTGTCACTGTGCAGTGACAGTCTCCTATACTTACCTTGTCACAGGCCATCTAGTAGCAGCTTCCTCACTCTGCAGCCCTCCAGAAGTTCCTGTGTAAATCTCCATTACCACATGTGTGTTTGTGTCTGGGATTAGGCATTTGCATCATTGCCTCTCTGGTGCATGGGCGTCGCCATCTTGCCTGCTGTCAGGTGATTCCCAGTAACCTCTCAGATGCTTCACCAAACACACATGATTCCCCCAGCCAATCTGTGCACTGGGCGGGCTATTTAAAC
>WWET01000511.1:470976-487799 GCA_011038615.1 Limnodynastes dumerilii
AGCAGGAAAAAATGTGTAAAGGTAATAAACACCATCGGTTTTATCAGGTTTGGAGTCATGTCGCAAAGTCTATGGGATAACTTGTAAATGGGATAAAATCCTAGCATATTGTTTTTTTAAACAAAAAAATACTACAAATGATATTATAGTAATGGACATAGCTAACATTTTATTCATTTAATAAATGGTATGGAGAAAAAAGTTCAACAATGAAAAAGAAATGATGGAAACAAGTAAAGTTACAACTCCTTTTATTGAATAGACATTTTAAGCAGTTTGTTTTAATCTAAGTCTATGTAACTGCTAGAATTTATTAAATCAACTTGTATTATATGGTGGAACTGATTCTAATGGATTGTTTTGCATTTAAGCTTTTAATGTTTTTATTCCTAGTTGTTGGCTTTTTAAGTGTTTAGACAGTAGTGGAGGGATACCAGGAAGAACAAACCACTTTCCAACATTTAAACTCTATACATGGCGCAGCTGGTGGACAGCTGCAGGACATACTTTTAGACCATTCTCTATATCTATATATCTACACTACACTGATCCATCTAATGACATAACTTAAAGCTAGCACATTGCTGAGCATTGTCTGATGGTGAAATCAATTTCACAGTTCAACATTTACCCTAACCACATACAGTTCCCTATCTATCAAAGACAGCAAACATTCAGGTACAAAGCCTCCAGCTAGTTTTATTTTCCCTGTCTCTTTTAGACATGAGTTTTTATACCTTTTCTAGGGTGGGAATGTACTATAGACTTTTAGCAGTGTTTAACCTTGAAAGTTTCAGATGAGATAGCTTTCTTCAGCTAGGGATCTCACTACTGCCTATACAACAGTCAGTACAGTTGTCTCAAAGCCCTTTATAACTACCTGTTGATCTATTATATGCAACCTCTATTATATGCAACATAAGGGCTTGATTTACTAAGGGGCGAATTGGTAAAAGTGGTGTGACAAATTTAAAAAGGCAAAATTACGAGAAAACTGCCCAAAATACAGCCTTTTAAAAATTGGCATTTGGAAGATTGCCATGGTGATTTTGAAAAGAAAAAATATATAAATCGGTGGATTTAATAAGCATCACCTTATTATTTATTCTAACTATCGGGGCACTTATAATGTATACTATCGGGGCACTTATAATGTATACTATCGGGGCACTTATAATGTGTTGTGAGTTCCCGGTTAGAAACTGTTCATTTCGAAATAGGGATCTCTGAAAGTTCTTTTTCGGATGTCCCTATTTCAAATAATGCCCAGTTTCAATTTTTTTTAAAAATGGGTAAGTATGCCGATTGGCATACCCACCCATTCTGATTCGTAAATACCGCCGCCACCGATATCCCTTCGCCACCGCTCAACCGCTGCTATTGCCGGACTGAGGTAAAGGTGAGTAACCTCTCCAGGGTGCGGGGTAGGCAGGGTTAGGGTCAGGCTGCAGGGGAGGGAGTGTTAGGGTCAGGCTGCAGGGGAGAGGGTGTTAGGGTCAGGCTGCAGTAGATGGAGGAATAGGGTCAGGCTGCAGGGAAGGGACAATTAGGGTTAGGCTGCAGGAGATGGTGGATTAGGTCAGGCTGCAAGTAAGGGAGGGTTAGGGTCAGGCTGCCAGGAAGGGAGGGTTAAGGTTAGGGTAATAAGGGGGGAAGGTTAGGGTTAGAATTAAAGAAAGGAGTGGGGGACTTTTTTAACTTACATTTCGGAGCACCGAAAGCTCGGTGCTCCGTGGATTGCATGCTATGCCTCATCGAGGCATATGCAATCGAAATCCCAGCCAGTTCAAAACTGTCTGGGAGAGATCAGCCCTATCGCAATAGGGCCATTCTAAGCGGGGACCCACACCCCTTATAATGTTTGCTATTGGGGCACTTATTATTTATTCTAACTACCAGGGCACATATAATGTATACAATCGGTGCACTTATTATTTATTCTATCAGGGCACTTATTATTTATTCTAATTTATTATCTATTCTAACTATTTTGTATTATGACTATTAGGGCACCTATTATGTTTAACATGGTAATGGGGCACATAATGTATATGGCGGCATGCTATTAAAAATTGGCATGCTGCCGAGTATGGTACTAAAAGACACAGCATGCCCTGAAACACATGGACATGCTATGTCTTCCAGTACTATATGCGACAGCATACTAAGGATTAATAGCATGCTGCAGTATGCTTTTTTAAGGGGAAAATCAATTTTTTTCATTTAAATTATAGTTTTTATTTTTTAGCATTGTTTTTTACTAAGGGGCACTGTGTTTGGCAATTTTTTAAGATAAAGCACCGTGATTATTAGCTAAATCGAGGTGATTTAACCCTTCAATAAATCACCACACATCGCTGTCGATTATAAATCGCCAGCACAAAGCGCCCCTTAGTAAATCAGGTGATTTGGGAACCATAGCAATGGATGGCGATTTATAATCGCAGCCAAAATTGTTCCTTAAGAAATCTAGGCCTAAGCCTGGCAGCTATTGGAGTGTGTGGCTGCATAAGGTCCATAACCAATGCACCACTCCTAGGGCCTCATTTACAAAGGACAATTTTTGACTGTGATTTGAAATGGTTGGATCTCGCGGCAATTTACCTGCGATTTTTTCCTTGAAATCACGGTATTTACAAAAAAACTATTTGGCCGCAATTTAAATCAAATCACACAAGTTGCTACGATTTTGAAAGGGCTAAATCGCAGTGGTTATCTATAGAAAAGCACCGCGATTAGACCTTGAAAAAATTGCAGCAAGTCGCAGGAGTTTAAAAAAAAGCAAGTGCTGCATGGTTGAAAGCCTTAGCCATGCTGTGCTGTGCCTTGTAGTAATATCAGAGTCAGCATGGTAAGTCTTCTAACCATGCGGTGCTGTGTGTAGTGTGTGTGCACCAAACTTACAGTAAGTGTGCATGTAAAAAAAAAATTTTTTTTTGACTTATTATGTTCCCTAATGTGTGCACTTACCTCCGGTGGTCATCGTTTCCTATCCTAAGTGTGTGAATGGATTGCAAACTTACCGTTTGCTGTCATCTGTCTTGGGAAGCCTTGCTGGATGTGCTGAATGTTCTTCACTTGATTGGAGTCTGGGTTCCGTTTGATTGGAGTCACTCGTTCGGTTCTCTGGCTCTTCTGGACTTGCCACAGCGAGGACACGCTACTCTTCTTCCGCGGTGCTGCTCCTAATGACCATTCGATTGCTAGGGGGTAGTGTTTTATATAATAGATGATGTCAGTTACACTGGTGCTCTAGCGTTTCTGACTTCATCTAATATATAAAACACTGCCCCCTAGCTACCAAATGGTCATTAGGAGCAGCACTGCGGAAGAAGAGGAGTGTGTCCCCACCGTGGCAAGTCCAGAAGAGCCAGAGAACCGGACGAGTGTCTCCAATCAACTGGAACCCAGACTCTAATCAAGTGAAGAACTTTCAGCACATCCAGCAAGGCTTCTCAAGACAGATGACAGCAAACGGTGAGTGCCCAAACACCACACACTGCATTCACACACTTAGGATAGGAGACGATTACCACCGGAGGTAAGTGCACACATTAGGGAACATAATTAGTTATTAAAATTAATTTTTTACATGCACACTTACTGTAATGTGTTAAAGTATGTTTGGTGTACACTGTCTTTTTTTTTTTACACACACTACACACAGCGCGGCATGGTTAGAAGCCTTACCATGCTGACGCCGATATTACTAAAAGGCTAAGCAATGCTTAGCCTTGTAGTTCTATCAGCACAGCATGGCTAAGGCTTTCAACCATGCAGCACTTGCATTTTTCACACACAAAAACACATCAAGTATATTGACATGTGTTTTTGAGGGTCAGGGACATGCAATTACATGAAAATCGCACCTCTCAGGCTGCGATTTTTTTTTCCGAAATCGCCTTTAGTGAATACCACGATTTATTTTTTTTTCTATCTTTTGAATGGCAAACATCTGGACGATTTCTGTCCAGCAATGTTTGCCGGGGCGATTTTATAAAAGCCATAAATCAAGCGATTTAACCTTTTGTGAATACCGCAATGTGAGTTTAGAGGGTCAAATCATGCGATTTATGGCGATTTTGGACAAATCGTCCTTTGTAAATGAGGCCCCTAAAGCCCAGCACCCTACAATGCAGCTTTATCAGTCAATTGGCTAATCAGGCCCAGCCATGACACAGCCTTTAATGTACAATTTAAATGCCAGTGCCCACCCACCATGCATATCTCGTCTTGTGCGGAAACTAATTTCCACATGGAACGTAGCATCAGGCTTTTCCCCTCCGTTACGGAAGTATAGGTACTGCAGAATACAACACAGGACCTTTTCAGTAGAAAATCTTACATTCCGGCTCCCAGTGGATGCTAACTGAATATGAAGACTACTGCTGTATTTTTTGGAGCTACAGTGTATTCTTCTGTGGGAAAGTACATTTCTAGACCCACTTTCTCCAATTTCAAAAAAAGAACGATTTTAAGAAAATATTTCTTAGATGGGCGTTGTCTTCATTTTATATAACTGATTGATTCTTATAAATACAGAAGAAGTGATTTTTGGCTCGTCAGTGAATCACCATGGTGGCAATCTTGGGAAACAAAAGTAAAATGGATCTTGGAGCGTTATCAAATATTAAATTCAGATGCTTAGAGCAGATGTTGTTTTTTGAGCAAAATATTATGATAAACAGCAATAACTATGGTTGAATTCAAATTAACACTTGCATTTATCATAACATGGAGAATATAGTTTGCAGTATAAGATTATAATAGAAATTGCTTTTAATTAGAATGTATGGACCGGATTCACAATTTTTACGTGCCAATTTTTCCGATTATAGCTAATACGCATGCATAGTAACTATTTTATGCTATCTACATAGCGTTTCGTTACGTAGCTTGCGTACATGTGGTCTTTAAAGTCATGCGGTCTTTCTGTGTGACACAGAAATTCCGATTCATAATATCGCAGAGGGGGCGTCCTGCTCTCCTAGACTAGATTCTCATTTTTGTTATTTTCCAAGTGATTGCTAAAACACAACAACAGTAATGGAGAGACAGAGAACAGGAGACGGAGAGCCGGAGCACCGCCGAGGAAGGGAGAAGACATCAAAGGTATGTAAAAAGTAGACATGGAAGCTGGACATAAGGGGCAGACAATAGAGGCTGGATATTAAAAGGGGTAGACAATGAAGGCTAGACATTAACGGGCAGACAATGGAGGCTGGACACTACAAGGGCAGACAATGGAGGCTGGACAATTCAAGGGGCAGACAATGGAGGCTGGACATTACAAGGGGCATATAATGGAGGCTGGACATTACAAGGGGCAGACAATGGAGACTAGACATTAAAAGGGGCAGACAATGGAGGCTGTATATTAAAAGGGACAAACAATGGAGGCTGGACATAAGGGGCAGACAATGGATGCTGGACATTAAAAGGGGCAGACAACGGAGGCTGGACATTAAAAGGGGCAGATAGAGGAGGCTGGACATAAGGGGCAGACAACAAAGGCTGGACATTAAAAGGGGCAGACAACGGAGGCTGGACATTACAAGGGGCAGACAATGGAGGTTGGACGTTACAAGGGGCAGACAATGGAGGCTGGATATTACAAGGGGCAGACAATGGAGATTGGACGTTACAAGGGGCAGACAATGGAGGCTGCACATTACAAGGGGCAGAAAATGGAGGCTTGACATTAAAAGGGACAGACAAGGGAGGTTTGACATAAAAAGGGGCAGACATGGAGGCTGGACATTATAAGGGGTACACATAGAGGCTGGACATTATTAGGGGCACACATGGAGGCTGGACAAATAATAAAGAGGCAGTTACTGTTTAACGCTTAGCTATGTATAGGGGCTGTGTATACTGTATTGGGTTGTGTATACTGTGTTGGGTTGAGTATACTGTGGGACTGTGTACTGTATAAGGACACTGCTATACTGTGGTTGTGCTCTGCGCAACCTCAATGTGTAAACAATTGTCTTTTTTGCTGACAAATTTGTGCGCCAATCAAAAATTGTGGGATAATGCCCCAAATATCAATAAAAAATTATTTTCTTTCTAATATATACTGTATCACTGTATAGGGTGCCCAACCTCAGTGTGTGACCGATTGTCTATTTTTTTATTTTATTTTTTTTTATTAACAAGTCCGTATCATACATATATATGCATTTTGTTCAAGTCATTTTGAATCATGAAACATTCTTATAGATTTCACATGTAAAATAGTACAGAGATTTACCATGAAATATCGAAATATAGACATTTATAAGTGTTACCATACAACTAACTCATTTGTATAATAAAACAAAAAGAGCAGGAAACACAAAGAAGAACAGAGCAACGGTATATTCAGACTCATCTCAACACTACAACTTAGAGGCATATTGGTGGATCATTTGCTACATTTCTGAATAAGTACCATGAAGTAAAATGGAAAGTTTCATGCAATTGTTGTTTGATAGTGTGTTAAAGTGGCTATATAACTTTCCAAGGTGGAGAAAAATGTATCCGCTTGGTGTTGCCTCTAACCAGTCCATCCTAAAAACATAAAAAAGCTTATCTTGGAATAACGACCATGGAGGGGCTTCAGGGCTAAGCCATACTTGCAGAATGGCTTTGCGTGTTGCTGCAGTAATTGATCCGATTGTCTATTTTATGGACAGATTTGTACAGCAATCACAAAGTGACTTCTGTCACTTAGCTTAGTTATCCAGCCAACCTTTTGCCTAAACTGGATAAAAAACAATATTGTGAGCTGTAAGGTGTTCAAAATAGACTGGAAATGAGTGGAACTGAATGTTATGGTTAATAATACAGTAGGAAGAAAAACACCCCGAAATTTTGTGATTTTAGCTGTTTTTATGATTTTCTCCCAAAAAATTAGAACCAAAACCAAAACACACAAGGGCGGTTTTGGCAAAACCAATACAAAAACTCTACTATTAACTATAATGTTAATTTTTAAAGGTGGGCGCAAATGTAAAGTTTTTTAGGGGGGCGCCGAAAATCCTAGCACTGGCCCTGATTACTAACCTCACATCTAACCATTCTGCAGTGGGAATTAAATTTGCTATTCTAACAATTTTAATGGTTGTTTTTATGTTTAAAAAAAGTGTGTGAGAATTGTACATTTTTATTTATTCATTTCTAATAACTTACTATGTTTGAATATTAACATGTTTATTTACACTTTATCGACTCTTTCCTTTCGACATCAGAGTGTAGTTTTTTGGGGTTTTTTTTGGCTGTTTTTTCAATATGGGCAGATTACCACATCTGCCTGAGTTATCCTTTTCTGATCAGAGAGCCTGAGAAAGAAGAAACTCCAAGTGGAAGACTAGTGTCTTAGCAAAGTAAATATAAGTACTCACTTGCTTGTTATTTGCTTGGTTATATAAATAGATTTGATTCTGATCTGGCAAATTGGCAATAGCAGTGATTCTAACACCTGTCTGGGTGTCTATGACACCTCAGAAATCACATGGACTCTTTAATATTAGTCGAATGCATGTGTATGCACAAAGAACTTCTTAGAGCTATTTTTTAGCTGTTCCTGCTACCCAGGGGTGTAATTTGTATGAAGCAGCTGGAGGTATTGCTCTGTGTGATGGTCAAACAAAGGGGCAGTGCAGGAAACTGTGACCCTGCCCTGTGACTGGGAGCTGATGCACGTAGAAAGGTAAGGGAAAGGGAGGGAGATGTATGTAAACAAGGGGGGGGGGTGTAATGCAGGAAGGAAAATAACAACAACAGATACAGAAATGTTAAATGCATTAGGTTAATATCAGAAAAAAAGATCATGAAATACAAAATTTAACATGACATAATTTCCAATATATATACATCCACACCTGTCCTGCAGTATACAACTGTTTAATCTCACATCCTATAGTGAAATTTTATCTCTATTCTTATATATGTATTGGGTAACCTGCCTTTTCTCATTGTGAAAGTCTATACCCCAAAACTGTGATAAGGAACCACCACCTGCTGAAAGCCTGCAGCCAAGTTTGTCCCCACCAACAGGCTCTTGGTTAGACTCTGTACCCTGACAAATGGCTTCCATAACACATACATTCCACCAGTGCAAAGCTGATATCTTCCTCAAATATCTTCAATTCTAAATGAATACACCATTTGCATAAAATTTTGCATATTTGATATAATATAAATATTGTGTATATGATTTGTCCATTGTGCTTGTCACCCATGTTTAGCTTTTTTTGTGGCATTAGTGATTAGTTATGTGAGAGACTAGTGTGGTATATGATGTATTTTTGTTTGCCAGCACGGATGTTATGCTAAGAATATAAAGAAAGATAATTTTTTTGTCAGACTCAGTTTACACAGATAAAGCAGGAGTGTGGGGTCTAACAAGTTCACATGTCTTCCTCAAGAAGCCCCACAAGAGGGTTGGCCTTCTTTGCTGTAGGGAATCCATAGGTTGTGACCCTCTTAGCTGCTCTGAGAGGCCAATAAAATAAAAGTTACAAGGATTGCACAAATATGAGTGTATGAAAATGATGCAGTTGTATATTGCAAGTAATATGGAAATCTAAAAAAAGAGAATGAATGTCACACAGGGGACCTGTAGAGACCTGTTGATCTGACACTAAAGAAAGTTCTGAGCAAGGCTAAACAGAAAGTGGATGTCATGACTGCTAACACAGAACTAGCAAGTAATCATGCACACAGAGAAAAGTCATAAGACTACTGATACAGCATCACTGCTAATGTGTGTACACAGAAGAGATGTATCCCAAATCTTCCAGGCCTGGATTAGAGTAATAGACCAGACACATGGGAGTTGCGTGTGTATTTTTAGGTAGGTTTTACCTGCGCATACATAGTAACTTTATTTACGTAAGTTACGTAGAATATACACACGTAAGTACTTTAGGTATGGACATGTGAATCGCACTTGGGGACATACGTACGTATGGGCGGGGAAGAAATGCGTATTTGAAAATTAACATGAAAGTGGGTGGGGGAGGCATTTAAATGAATGCTTGAAAGCGCGGCTATAAAGAATCGCACTCACAGAAGACATATACACACGTAAGTACACTCATAGAGATCAGAGTGGTCTGTGGAGGTGTAAGTCTACAATTGCACCGCCGGGAGAGGAGAGTGTCGTAGGTGTTGGTGGTTGTTGTCTTGCTACGTTCATGCGTATAATAGCGTACTTTTAAAAAACAGATCTGTGAATACAGCCCATGGTCTTTTCCATACAGAGCCTATAAAATTCCTTGTGCCTGTTTATCAGCAGACTGGTCTGTTCTATTCAATGAAATGTGAATAAAGGTGCAAGGAGCATGGAGGTAAAATGGAAGCTTTAACAAAGGAAATTTACACTGGGTACACACTTTCATTAATAATGTTCCCGATGGAACTTAAGGTTCGGTAAATACCCAGAGTTAAATGACACCACACAAGACAATTCTTAGAAATTATAGTATTTAATAAAGAATTAAGCAAAATACATGAATAATACTTAGCTTCAGCTGGTAGTTATTGCTTGATAATAATCAACAGATTTCCAGGGGCCCCTATCTCGATTGTTGTCGAGCTGGAAAAGGTCAGCGGGTACTTCTGCGCTTACTCAGATAAGTTACATACAAAGCTTGCGTCACTTCTCCATTCAGTCAGGTCAGTTACGTTCAAAGCCTGGGTCACCCCTACACTTAGAAAAAAGGTGTTTCAATACTTTTAAATGTGTTCTGGCGCTGGGATAAGGGGAAAAGGGGTTAAAACTTTAGATTTTATTAAGCTAAAAAAGGGTAACAGTATTGCAACAAAGTTGCAGACTGTAACAAAAAAGGTGAAAGCATAAACCTCCTCCTGTTGGAAGGGGTACTAAATTTCTGCAATGGGCTTTTTCTTTCACACTGAAAACAGAATAATCATTCTGAGTTCAGTGCATAAAGAGCAGAGTTTGCGGTGATGGCTGTTTTAGATTTTAAGGTATATGACCGCTGTCAGCCCAGGATTTGATTAGCGGTTCTGCCACCTCACACAAATGACTGCTCTAAAGAAGGGGGAAACATCAATCGCGTTTCAGCCATTACTGGCCTTCATCAAGGAGTCACTTAGTCAGATCAGTTATGTTCATAGCCAAGATCACTCCTGCATTAAGTCAGATCAGTCCCGTATGAAGCCAGAAAGCTGACTTTGTACCAAGTCTTTTATACCCCGACAATAACAGAGCTGGAACTCCCTACCTACCTACTTATCTAACAAATTTCTACATTCAACATATGCGCACTATAAGCTAGCATGTTAGTGTCACATACCCTCTGCTCCCACCAAGCTGCCTTATCAGCATGTCTTGGCCTTGAACGTCTGGTTCTACACCGTATTAATAACACGTCTGCATAAAAGCACATTGAAAATGGAGAACAGCAGCCATTTTAGGCTGCCTGGACACACCGAGTTTCCGGCCTTATTGTGTCATCCTTGATCTTTTTGAGAAAGGACATCGTTCCAAAATGCGTCAAGTAATTTGTCAGACAGCCAGGTGCCTTGATTGAAAACTTCCGCTGCAGTGACTGCAGATCTCTATCCCGCGTGCCAGACAACTGCCGCTCTCCGATCACGCTCCGTTCTCCAGCCTGTCCCTGATGCCCGTGGTGTGGTTGTATCATTTGTTTAAATGGGTCAACCAGATCACCAATTGGAAGCTTTCATGGCAAATATAATTGTATAGGGTATACCTGGATTTACACATTGGCAGAGGATACTTGACAGAGTAGGTAGTTCCTATGAAAGGTGCGGAAAATGCAGTGTGCATTAAGGGCGGCCGCCCAAGGCATCAAGCGTAAGAGAGGCACGAGTAAGTTAATATTTAGTGTTAAACTGGTTTAGAATTCAAGGTCAGGGGCGCCATTTTTCCTTTTTGCCAGTGGCACTAAAATTTCTTGTTACGGCTCTGTGTCTACCAGCTATAAAATTTACTGTGGCTGCAATGCAATCAAGCATTCCTTGATATCCCTTATAATAGGAAGCCTATTTGGCAGTCAACTTAAAAGAGTTCACTTACAATTTATTTTTCTTGCATTACTTATATAATCCTTGAAACACAATTAAAGCCAAATAACAAGAGATAAGAAGAACTAATAAATAGTTTTTGTATATATAATGTTAAGTTTCCACAGTATGTTTTAATATATATTATATAAATAATGACCACAAACTGCTGTGGTTGCTCTTTTACAAAGTGATTTATTTATAACCACAAGATTAACATAAGCATCAAATGGAAGACCATGTACAAGTCTATGAACCATTATTATTTATTTTATCAGTATCCAGAAACAAATAAAATGTAATGAATTATGAAAAGTATAGAAACACATATTTCAGAAATGTTAAAAGCTTACATGTATGAAACCACAGCTTAGACTGAACTTAAGTTGGTCAATTAGATGAATCCTTAGTAATATCTCCTTGTCAAAGAGTCTTAAAGTATGAATTATTTTTTTAAATGAACAATGATTCATATCTGATATCTGCAATCTTTAATATTATGCTGATCAGTCCATGTGAATAACAAATATGTGTGAAAGGTTCATTTTCTTTCCAGGAATTTAGGTGATGTACCAACACTGGGTAGCGGTTGCACTGGGTATGATGGGCTGCTTTTAGATATAGAAGTTACTTTTTGGCTGTCTCTATTTCGAATAGGAAGCCTTTTTAGAATTTTTTTTATAAATGGGTGAGTGTCCTGATCAATATCGCCCATTCATTTTTGCAGAACCTGCCGCAGACCCGCAGGACCCACCGCTAACAGCTCTGGCGAAGTGAGTAACCTCTATGGGGACTTTTAGTGTTGGGGGGGTTAGGGTTAGGCACTTATGAAGGGATGGTTAGGGTTAGGGCCATAGAAAGGGAGGGTTTGAATCAGGCTGCGGGGAGGGAGGTCTTAGGGTTAGGCTATAGAGAAGGGAGTATAAGGGTCAGGCTAGGGAGAAGGGAGGATTAGGGTCAGGCTGCAGGGAAAAAAGGGTTAGGGTTAGGGTAGAGGAAGGGGAGGGTTATGGTTAGAACTACGGGAAGGATTGGGGTAGTTTTTAGCCTTTCGGAGCACCGTGTTCAGTGCTCCGGGGATCGATTTCTAAGCCTCATCGAGGCATAAGCAATCAATATCTGTTATGGTACCCGGGGATTACCTTAGCTAAGTACTGGGGTAACCTAATAGTATGGTACCTGGGGTTTACCTTAACTAAGTACCGGGGTGACCAGAGAGAGAAAGAGAAAGGGATGAGTAACTCACTGGTTAGAAGAGCCTGATGTCGGACCGAGTCTTCGCCAGAGCCCCTGATGGTGGAGATGGACTGGAGCAGGTAGGAACCCGTCAGGATACCGCCCAAATGAGGGTACTCGGGAGAAGAGCGGAATAAGAAGTGGGAAGCCAGGTAAGGAGAGTAGGAAAATGGAGGAAAGTGGTCGGCCAGAAGAAACCGCGCCGAGACAAACTACAGAAAACATGAAACCAGACGATTGGACCAAGAAAAGGGCTCACAGGACTGACAAGACGTACAGTAACTGACAGGGGCTAACACTCACACAGGCACAAAGCAGTAACCCCCTAAGGGGTTAACAAACACAATCAGACAGGGAAGGCAAGGATAATCACAGGCAGGTAAACAACAATAAGGAGGGAGAGTATGGGAAGGGAAACAGTTAATGGTCAGAGGGAGATGGATTAAGCAAGGACTGGACTGGGTCACTCAGCGATCAGAAGAAAAGCACAAGGCAACAGAGAGGCAAACAGGAGAACTGGCACAGAGCTTACAAGAAAGTCTATCACCAGCATCAGCCTCTGGATGAGACTGCTCTTTAAAGGGAGGCTGTCGTATCACAGGAGGGCTAGAGAGCGCGAAATGCAGGCATAGGCTGGCGTCCTGGTTGCTAGGCAGCGCCAGACGTCAGCCCGACGATCTGGAGGATACAGCATCCCTAGTAACCATAGCAACGGCTGAGGGAAAGCAAGGGCTACAGGAAAATGGCCGCGACGCCGCTGAAGGAGACGCTGGAGACCGGAGGAGTGACGGAACATGCAGCAGAGAGGAGGAGCAGGCGTCAGGGAACGAGGAGAAGGTAGGCGCACGCGGGGAGCTGGGAAGCAGGCGGGCAGCCCGCATAGCAACCTGACAATATCCCAGCTAGCTTGAAACAAAGATACCATGGTCCGGGTGCTGATTCAATAGCGTGCGCATGCACGAACGTTTATCCGTATGTAATAGACTTATGTGTGTGCATTCTTATATTCTGTGCATGTGAAAGTAGTTCACTCCCTTCTGTGCTCTAACTTCTTCCTAAAATGTTATGGACCTATGTTAAATGAGGCGGGTACGAAATGCTGCATTGTATGTAAGGGTCCGTTGTCGGAGGCGAAGAGAGGGAACTCCTCACTAAGGACCGGATTCAGATTTAAGAAGATTTTCCGTGCGTTCGTAATAGATCCGTACGTTAATACAAAATAAGTACGTTTTGCAAAATGAATACATTTCGGAACACTTCCGTGTTGTGAAAGCAACCTTATCATTAGCGTGCGTATATGTGACGGAAGTTAAATGTTCGCAAATACAACCACACGTCTACTGCATTACCACGCCTATTTTTTGCTATTTACATTCCGATTGATGCCTACTTATTAATAATCCGTCTGATCTTTTATGTTTGTACGCATTTTTAGACGTACGGAAATTACTTACGCATCATTTAAATTACGCTTCGTATCTCCATGCTCTGCACATGCGCCCTGAAAAGAAATCACTCCACTTACGCATTTTGCGTGCGTAAATTACCAGACGTTCTTAATTCTGAATACGGTCCTAACAGCGAAACACTGACTGAATAAAGAGCGAAAGGATTCATGTGCACCTCTGATCATGCGCAGTGCGGAAAAGCCACTGCAAACCAGCTGAAATGCATGGCTCAACCATCCGCCAATCAGCATGCTGACAGCCATTCACTGTCTGGTTGCCATTGGGGAAACAGGCAGAGAATGCTGTGTCGGTAATCCACAATCTGATCAGCTGGGGAGCATCTTTCTTTGTCTGCCTCCCAGCCAGCAGCCTTATTGCACAGAGAGAGAGCCAGAAGCTCCAGAGTCAACAGCTCAGGGGCCCAGTCATTTATACTTTGAATGAATATGAAGGAAATACTGCATATTGTACCATATAGCAAATAATACAGTGGAATGTGAACATATGTATATAATTGGTTTTATTAGCACCAGAGTATTCCATAGCATTGTATAATTTTATCAAACATAAAGACACAAGACTGGGTATTAACAGACAGAGAGGTAATTGTGTCCGGCTTGCAATATTATAAAGTATAGGATAATATGTTGTAATATAAGTAACTTTCCCTGCTAATGTTCTTTTTACATAGGTTTATTGAAATGATGATTATTACTGTAGACATCCTGTCTCATGTAATTTTGTGCCATGCACCTTGATAGATGGTGTTATGTAAACATAAATGTACAGTGTAATGAATTAAGATGAAAACATCTGATTGGAAAAGGAGCTGACAAGTGTATATAAAGCTTTGTAATGGAGAGAATGGATATGCTTGCTAGTCTAAAACCCTCGTATCTGATCAATGTACAGAAAACATTGTATTATATGCAATGACTTCACCAGGGAGAACTGTTTATAGATATGTAAAGAATATACCTCTGACACTGGAATAGAACCTAACTGACGCATCTAAAGCTCAAGCCCTTATAGGTTACGTTCTGTTCCACAGTCGTCCATATGCAAGTGTAGAATTTTACCTTTGTTACCTATAATGAATGTATTGGTTATTCTTTAGGATAGCTTTCTTTGTTAATTAAGGCAAATGGACAAACAATCGCAAGCTTAAATGTTCGTACAATGGTCCAATGTGTGCTCTAAGTTGTGAAGTCTCGGATGGTCTCATTGGGCTCATTTGTGGGAACACATTCATACCATAAACAGGCTACATCAGCTCCTCTCCCCAGTAACACCCCCTGAATTGCAGGAAGCCACAGGAGTGTGTTGCTTTCTTGTCTGAATAACCTCAGTCGTGTTCCATTATGGCCTTACACAGAGTGAAAGTAAGGAAAAACATTGTTCATACGTCTTGCTCTTGATCGAATTCAATGTCTCAAACAAAAAAACACCAGGGGCCAGATTTACTAAGCTGTGGGTTTGGAAAAGTGGCGATGCTGCCAATAGCAACCAATCAGATTCTAGAATCATGTCAGCTAGAATCCGATTGGGTGTTATGGGCAACATCTCAACTTTTCCAAACCTACAGCTTAGTAAATCTAGCATTGGGTTATAAAAAGGAATAATAACTGTCGACTAAGGATCCAGAGTTATTAAAGAAAGCCAAATTCTGCATGCAAGATGCCCTCCGCAAGCCTATATAAGGTAGGAGGACGGGGGCATTTCAATTTTACAGTTGGGGTGGGCTTAAGGTCTTAAAAGCGGATTAGCGGTTGGATGGACCACTGACCCGTACGTGTGACTTAAGGCTGCCTTTTGTAAGTCACTTAGGACCTGATTCACAGTAGGTGCGGATATGCATCCTGATCTTACTTGAAGCTCCCTTCCATGCCACCTCCCCTTTAGTTTACTAACCTAAAGAACTTAACAGTGCCCTAGGGCTTACCTAACCTCCTGTGCATATTTTCCGTCTTAAGAAGGAAAGAGTTTTCCCTACCCCGCCCTCCACCACTCATTTAAATCCCTCTCCCCACCCAATTGTCTTAAAAAACCCCAAAGGCTGCTGTGGCACGCGTCTTCCTACCTAATCAACTATGTGCGCTCTTTAAAGACTGCACATAGTCCATCTAAGTACCTAAATGGTACATGTGTAGTAGGTCCATTCTTTAAAAACCGCGCTGAAGAAGCCGGAGCTTCATAAGTGTGAATGCTGTCCTTAAATTCCACACGAGAGAGTGGATTGATGGGGGAGTTCACTCTCTTCTTCGGTGCAGACTGCCAGACCTCCATGCTTTAGGACCCGGTCCAAAGAGAAGACTAGATCTTAAGCTGGTTATACACCAAAGAGTTATCTAACGATTACAGTGTAGATCACATGGTAATTATAATTTCAGTGTGTACTGACACACAATCTGCACTGTAATGATTCCTATTCATATTTCTGTACAGGGCCACCTTGTGGCCATGCATATTATTGCAGCTCAGGTTTATGGGAGCAGTTTATAAATGATACACAATAAAATAGAGAGTGTATACAGGGCCATCGTTATGCAGGTCAGGGCTTAAAATTGTTACTACTATTTGACAATATGTCTGCTCGTGATTTAAAACTTTCAGTTTGTACCTAGATTTAATTAATAGAACTAATAAAAGAAATAGAATGTTAAAGGTGAACCGTGATATTAAAGTTTTACATAACTGATCTCTTTATGGCCTGGTTGCAGCTTTAGTTTTAAGGTTAAGGATTATGGAAATGGTGTTCAGTGACACAGACAAATGTCACTGAAGGGAGAGTAAAAAACGGAGGAACAGAGAAAGAAAAAAGAGTGAAGGAGGAGAGAATTGAAAAAGAAGGGAAAGTGGAGGAGGTTGGAATGGGGAAAGAAGGGAGAGTGGAGGAGGAGAGAATAGAGAGAGAAGGAAGAGTGGAGGAGGAGAGAATGGAGAGAGAAGGGAGGAAGGGAAGAAAATCGTTGGAGTAGTGGAAGAAGGATGCATGGAAGGAAGGAAGGAAAAAGAAAGAAAGGGAAGGAAAGGAAAGGAAAGGAAAGGAAAGGAGGGAGACTGGCCGAAGAAGGGGGGAGGAGGAGAAGAGAACAGAGA
>WWET01000511.1:488153-514637 GCA_011038615.1 Limnodynastes dumerilii
GGGGGGATTCTAATTCCTCTGTGGTCTAAGGGCATTTGTGGTCTAGGCACTTCCCATCAATATTTCTTTCCAGCTGCTGACATTATTATGTTGGTCAGACAAGATACATCATTTTTCTTCAGTTTAGTCTGGTCAGGGGAGTATTAAGGAATCTGCCTTGAAGTGCTTTTGGCAAAAATCTAATAGTAATATATAAACTGTAACTCCCTGTACATGCCTCGCCTGACCTCACTGTCTCTGTAAATGTGATCCTTACATTTACTTGTTTAATCTCTTATGAAGGAATCAAGCCTCGCTGGCTCCTGCTTGGCCTACTGTATTCCTAATAATTAATTGATCATTTGCTATATAAATTAGCTTTTCATCTGTTCATCTAAGGGTTGGGTCCACAAGGAAAGTGTAAAAACCTTACAGCTTTGTTTCATAAAATGTATCCTTAGGTCTGTCTTCTATAAGTCAATAACAGATGTCTACCATAATAAATCTCAAAAAGTAAAACAAAACTGCATTGTTTAAACATATACTGTCACTAAATAAGCAAATAAGCATGATTTATCTTGTGTTTCCAAAGCATCTGGATTCTTTATGAAGAAAAAGTGCATCTTATGTTGAAATGAGGTTTAATGACATAAATATGAGTACATGTAGATTGGGTTGTTTACAAAGCCTCATTTTTTTATTACTCTGCTCTCCTTTCTGTAAATGTTTATTTTATCCTTTGGTTGCAGTTCCACACTTGATGGTCTGAAACACCATGTGTTTACAATCAATGCCACTTTGCCAGCTTTATTTATTTACCAGTGCAATGCCAAGGAGGCAGCCAGACATTGCTGTATAATGAACCTCTCTTCTCCGGGCAGAAGACATATTGTTGAATTTTGACTTTATCATCAGCAGTCTTCCATATTTTCTAAGTAGCTGGAACTCTACTATGGTGGTAGCAACTTATTTAGAGCATATTTTTGGTTTATGATATCCCATAATTGATAAAAAAAAGTATTTGCACAAATAATAATGATTAGAATCATAATAATAATCATCATTTTTTATTTATTTCTGAGGCCAGGTCTAGAGTTAAGGGTTAAATCCAAGGAACTTCCCCCGTTAGCCAAGTCCTCACTGTACAATTTACATGCCTATTCCTACCCACCAAGCATATCTTGTATGCATGGTGAATTAGCCTGAATTTGATTGCTTGCTGTATGGAAGAATTTCACTTTTCCTAGAAGTTTTATCAAATCTTTCTAGTGCAGGCCCAATAATGATCACTAAAAAGTAAAAGTATTACTCATGTAGGGCCAGATCCAGAGCTTCGGCCGCCGCCATAGTTACCTGGCATAATCAATGATTCAATGATTCAGGGTTCCCTGAATCGGGCGTTCATAACTACAACGTAGTTACGGAGGAAGGGGCGTACTGCGCCGTAACTACATTGTAGTTATAGAAGGTGGGGGGAGGGAAATTAGGAAGGGAGGGCAGGGTTTCACTGATTATGCTCCTGTCTGAGCATAATTACACTCGGTTATGCCGGCTGAAGTTAGGGTAGCCTTTGGCGTAACTGATGGTAACTACGCTCAGACAGGGGGAGTGCACCAGAGCTACACTGGCTGTACTTATGGACAGCGGCCCAGCGTAGCTCTGGATCTGGCCCGTAGCTACTAAATTTGCTGCTTTTACATGGAATCTTTAGCTATTATTCCCTGTTGCACTACAAGTCACAGCGGACTGTATTCACACTTAAGAGGCAGCTGCTTCTTAAGTATGGTCTTTTCAGAAATACATGCATGCATAGTAGGTAATTTACGCAATCTACGTGCCACCTGGGTACATAGATTGCCTCCGTCCTTAAAGTAGTTTAGGCAGAAGGTGGTGTAGTAATGCCGCCTTGGGGAGGTTTTATTTAGAAGTGGGGGGTATTTAGATTATCCGGGGAGGGCAGGGGGGGGGGGCTTTCTATGTACGTATCTTCCCTCTTAAGAAGAAAAATACGCACGGTTACTTAAGGAAGCCCTCATGCACTCTTAAGTGCCATAAGGTTCCTAAAAATGGGGGCGGGTCGAGGGGCAGTACGGGTGAGTTAGGTGCGGATCTGTACACACCTAACTCACTCTTATGTGTGAATATAGTCCAGCATGTCTTGAAAGCAGAGTATTCAGGGGGCATTTCTGCAACAATTGCAGTTTATCTAAGTCTTCTCTGTATAAGAAATACTGTTAGTTGTTCTCAGCCTTTAAAATGCAAAAACCTTTTGTAGTAAATGGTGATTGAGTATACTTTTCCTTCTGCAAATAAGTAATGGTGATTGGTAATAGGACATATGTAACAGTTCTATTGAATCCATATTTGTACGGAAAGCCACCCAGGGGCATTAAATTATTCTGAGGTAATGATCTACTTTACATTTACATTTCCTAAGCTCCCTGCAAGCTCCCGCTGAATATGTCATTGATCATCTGGCTAAGAAAACATCCTGGTTGCTTCTTGTGGCCAAACATAATGTCCCTGAGGGGTAGCTGTAAAACCTGGTCTCTGCAATCCTCTCCAGATGAGAATGCGAAGTGGGGTCTTTCACAGAATGCACACAATCAATAACAGAGGACAAATGTGAGGTACCCTGGGTCACACTGCTGGAGCCTCTTATTCCCAGCGGGGCTGAGAATTTTCCAGCAACAGTACTATTAAAAATGATGGATACCAGTAAGAAGCTGCATACTGTTCAACTTATTATGGGTCTATGAAAAAATTCTATGATATCAAACAGTTCCATAAACTTCAATAAAAGGAAGCCTATATCTAATAATATGGGTCCGGATTCACCGTTACGTAGTTTTCATCTTACGTACGTTGTTTTAAGAATTGAGCTACTACACATGCGTAGCTATCTACGTACCATTTCTGTACATAGATTGCGTAAGCGCGGTTTTAAAACAACATACGTAAGATGAAAACTATGCGTGAATCCAAACCATTCACCATTACTGTGAATCCGGAACATTGTACATTATTTCAGAATTCATACTTTAGAATACCGCCGTTTTCACGGCCAGTTCCGTGCGTAGTTTTAGGTAACTTTTAACTATGCATGTGTAGTAACTTATTTCACGTAGTTAACGTAGACTATAAACGCATAAGTGCCTCACGGACGGACTTGTGAAACCCACTTGGATATATACGTCGTGGATATGCAACGCAAAAATACGCACGTGAAAATTTTAAATAAAATGGGCAGAGGAAGGCATTTAAATGAAGGTATGTGGGCGTGACTAACATGAATTGCGCGTACGTAAAACACATACGCACGCAACTGCTCACGGAAAGTTACAAGTGGTCTATGGAGGTGGAAGTCACTGACAGCACGGCTGAAAGAGGGGAGTGTCATGGGTGTGAGGGGGTTTGGCCTGCACCGGCTGTGCGTATAATTGCGTTCCTTCAAGGATACGGTTCTCTGAATATGGCCCGTTGTGAGGTGAACATTGCTCTTTTTTACACCATAGTCCTATTTTGTTCAGACACAGAGCTAGAGGATTAGCAACATTTTGTCTCACATATATCTTGTACTAGCTAGAGATACTTCAATTTTCTGCCTCCTTCTTTATTTTATCACAGGTCCCACAGACGCTCATCTGAAATCTGTAACATGTTCTTTACAACTTACAACACAACGCCATGCTGTGAGACGTAAACTCAGAGTGATTAATCATTGAATGACCTGATGTCTGTTTAATTTCCCATTAGTGTGTGAGAAGCCAAAAAGTAAACAGTAATCTATCCATTGATTGGTAAGCCATTGACTGTTTCACCTATGGTTGTCAGAGGTGGTCATAACATTAATAAAGTAATAATTTGTGTCTCCCTTGTTGCCACCTAGGTTCTGTCACCTCAGGCAAGCTTCTCACTCTCCTAATGGCCAGCAAACCTCTAGAGCATTCATAAACTTAATGTGTAGTCATTTTCTCAGAGTGTGAATGTGCAGGTCATTATTTAGCAATAGGCAAAGCTACGTTGTCACATTAACACTATGATAAGTTATCCCTGGCAACAATCAAAGAATCAGGAGTAATCGTTATAAAACATTACTAACGGACAGAGACCATCAGGTGTTCATTAGAAAAAGTGCTTGTACAGTTCCATAATTACAGATGACCAAGTAAATAACGTATCACACCTCCCACAGGGGCTGATCCAGAGTCAGGATGAAGAGCCATATCCAGATTTACTTTAAAATTCTGTATGTAGCCTCTGCAATGGAGACGAACATACGGAACTTGTGATTCACATTACCGCATTACAGAGCGTTATAGTAGAGAGTGTGGATAATGAATCCGTGTCGGGGTTAGCCTTAACTATTTCACACGCAGAGGGCTAAACCCGGTCCTTACTGTACGATTTAAATGTCTAACGCATAATTTGTTTGTTTCTTTGCATGCAGGTAAAATACTGGCTGATTTTATTTATTCAAGACAAATACTCAAAGGCTTTATCTTAAACCCAAATTTAGATTTGAGCTGCAAAACACCCCCTCTCAACTCTTTCTGTGCTCACAATTTATATTACCGTAGGTTCCTCCCGCAGTTTAACATGTTTTTTTACCCAAGAAGCAGATATACTTCCACTTCCAGTTACTTCCAGCTCTGATTAGCCCCACATTGAATAATGGTAGCAAATGTATATAGACCCAAATCAATCTTCACAGAGCGCAATGCATATTACAATGGGTGTAATACATGTAGAGTATATTAGGGATCTGGACATTGCACACTACATAAAGTACATGTGGTGATATATAGGGAGCCTAGCTATGGCACATACTATAATATTTGGAGTATATATTAGGCTTATAGGAATGGCACACTAAATACAGTATATAATATGTATATAATATGCCATTCCCAGACCCCTATTATATTCTCTTATATTATAGTATGTGCCATTCCCAGACCCCTATTATATCCTCTTATATTATGTGTCATTCCCAGATCCCTATTATATCCTCTTATATTATAGTATGTGCCATTCCCAGATCCATAATATATCTTCTTATATTATAGTATGTGCCATCCCCAGACCCCTATTATATCCTCTTATATTATAGTATGTGCCATTCCCAGATCCATAATATATCCTCTTATATTATAGTATGTGCCATTCCCAGACCCATAATATATCCTCTTATAATATAGTATGTGCCATTCCCAGACTCCTATTATATCCTCTTATATTATAGTATGTGTATATATACTGTATACAGTGTCTCCAGCTCTGTGGTGTGATTCGATTGAAGTGATTCCCTCTTCAATGTTGGGCCATCTGCCTACCCGCGAATCCACACCTCTTTTTATTTGGATTTTTTTTTTACAAAAAACAGGTTTGGTAAATACTAATATATTTATTTAAACCAATACAAAATTAAAAACAAATTAAACTTCCGTAAATAACGTTTAAACATAAAACATTCTCACAGAAAGTATATGCATACTGGATATATGCTGGAAGGATACGGCCTGGGAAGTTGGATGAAAGGATCCTGCATTTCGGATGTTGCCATTGCTCAGAGTGGGTTCTCCTCCCCTGTCTCTATGGTTCATACTTGCCAGGAAATATCATTAGGTTTTTTTCTTTTACTAGTGTGATGTTAAAACTTATCCATACAAAGTATTTAAGTGGAAGACACTTCCCTTTTATTGGATATTTGAAAGGAATTTAGGACTATACACATTTCATGCATTTACTCACGGTATGCTGCCACTGAGTGCCTCTCACTCATCGGTGCCGTTTCAGTAGTGCATATCACTGTATTTACTTAGGTAACAAAATAGCAACCACCATTTTGTTTGTGTGTATAAATCTCTGGTAAGCTACTAAAATGCACATAAACTATCTAGGATTTTCACAGGTACATATGCATTAGATGCCTAGATTAATCATGACAGTAAGGGGCCATATGATACAAAACAAGGGTTTTATCAACTTACTTAGTTTCTGAAAAAGCACTTCCCTATGAAGGGGCAATGTGGAGGTACCAGCTTTACACCCCTCTAACAACAAAAATCCCAAAAAATCTATCCAATATCTTGGCCTGTTCTGTGGTTATACAACAATATATAAAATTGGGTGGGGAGGCAGAGCTAAGACCAATGTATAAATAAATAAATGGAGTAACGGCATACAGGTAAAGATTTTTAACAGTCTGTGGCATGAAAGATGTAGCCAAAGTTCATATAAAGTAGTATTGCTGGTGTCTTTATGCCCCCCCAATGGATTGACATCAGAGAGAAAGGAAGAAAAAAGGACATATAGATATGTATTAGAATAAATAAATGGACAAATGTGTAAAAAAATATTCTTTACTTCCACCATCAACAAAACATAATCATTGTTTGTTCTGTGGTTATGTTTGATTATACAATATGGCATATTGATGATGATATTTAAAAAAGCTCCCAAACTCCTTAGATGCTTATGTTTACATAGGAGACAACACAGTAACCCTAGTAAATGCAAGGGTGTCTACCACTGCAAATGGTGAAAGAATAGCGATACAGTAATGCTAGAATACCGCATTGAAAAATCAGAGCCTAAAAAAGCAGCTTCCCATTGAACATAAGCTTACTGCACAATTGCCATTGCATTGCAGCACCATAATACAAAACTATATAGACTATAGCTCTTAGTGTAACTCTTTATACCAGTGTCACTAGTTATATGTTGTTGGATTAAGTTACATGATACAATCTACGTCTTTTGATCAGTCACAAACGAGGGACTGAAGCGGAGATTCTGCAGGACACTATCTTAGCATCACCGTCACACTATTTTGA
Source organism: Limnodynastes dumerilii (assembly GCA_011038615.1). Lineage (NCBI taxonomy): Eukaryota > Metazoa > Chordata > Amphibia > Anura > Limnodynastidae > Limnodynastes > Limnodynastes dumerilii. Next base: position 494,972 of record WWET01000511.1, read on the forward strand.
GCTTTACACTAGTATAGCGAGGGTATCAATCTAAAGCAGCAGACACAGTTTTCCTTTGTAATAACATGTTAAACTAAGCCCTTAGATTCATAAACCTTTTCAGCTGCACAATCCAGAAGATTGTGAGATAATACACCCACAGCCCCTGAGCTGGCCCTTCTTATAAGTTCACACTTCTGTTTCCAATAAAGAGCCAAAAAGCATATATTAATTATTTCTTCGTCCATCTCCCCAAACCGCTACAGTTATTTCATGTTTCAGATGACTCTTCTGATTAGATGAAACCGATATACTCATCAGTTACTTGACCGGGATCTGATTTCATGCCAGGCACAGCTGTTATGGACTTCAGCTGCTTGAAGTGAAGAAACAAGATTTAAATACGTTACATTGGACTTTGCACTGACCCATTGCACTGCATTTCCTCTTGCCTCTATACAGCTTCCATGTCTTTCATGTCTCTAACTTCCTTCTCGTATCACTGGAGGGGACATGGCCTTTGAAGTCTCAGATTGTTTCCATAAACTACAGTGAAGCCTAATTTTTGTGATATATGTGGGTCATAATGAGTAATATGTAGCCTGTGGCCATTGGGTAATCTATGATCTTTAACACTTTCTACGGAGTCCAATGTCTTAGTAATATGCTTAGCTAAGAAAAATACTTCCAGTGCATTGAGGTATCCTACACATTTGACACCTATTCATTATTAATAAAATAATCCAGATGACTGGAAAAATAGGTAACCACTAATTATATTGACAATCAATTTAAAAAAATGTCCTCACCTGAAAGGTGTCCTATGTAAAATATTTAAATAATTTGTAACATTACCTTAATTTGTATTATACAAGATATTCCTTCATTAGCATCTTTCACAAAGCTTCATATATTTTATATAATGATGGGCCGGATTCAGAACTACATCCGTCTGCCATAGACGGCTGTAATTCAATGAACAATAGCTACTGCGCATGCGTAGTAGCTATTGTACGTAATCTGCGTATCGTTTCGATACGTAGATTGCGTATATGTGGTCTAAAAGACTGCATATACGCAATCTACGTACCGAAACGATACACAGATGCGCAGTAGCTATTGTTCATTTAATTACGGCCATCTATGGCAGACGGACGTAGTTCGATGTTATTCTATACTTTTCATATAATAAATCTTACAAAATATATTCTAAATCTATATATTTTTTTATGTATTACTTATTAATAGGTTTTATAAACCATCATCAGATTGCATAGCGCATTACCATTTTTAAAATGATGACTGGGGCCAGATTTACTAAGCTGTGAGTTTGGAAAAGTGGAGATGTTGCCTATAGCAACCTATCAGATTCAAGCTCTCATTTTCCTATTACATACTAGAGAATCTCAGCTAGAATCTGATTAGTTGCTATGGGCAACATCTCCACTTTTCCAAACTCACAGCTTAGTAAATCTGGCCCTGGGTGGTAACAGATAGAATGGATGGGTAAGGAAGCCCACAAGTTTACACTCTATAGCACATTGTGGATTAATTGGTACATATAGATGCATAAGCAATATTCTAAGCAATATAGAGTCTTCTTTACCAGTGATATATTTTTGAGTTTTTGACCTTATATTCATTGGCAGTCATAGCTGAAGTAATTTCACATACCAAGGTTACAGTGCTATAAAATGTATATGTAGTCTATATTGTCACTTATTCAATCTATTACAAAGTCTGAAAACTTAAAGGATGGTACAAATGTTATGGAAGAATATAAAATAGCTTCCAGGAAACTCTAAAGATTAAGGGCCGTATGCAGACTACATATACTACTACTACTACAGACTACTACTATAACATATACGTCCGGTGTTTAGCGTTTTTCGCATGCGCAGTAGGAAAAAAAGCTAAACACCGGACGTATATGTTATACATCCGGTAGTCTGCATACGGCCCGAAGATTGTTCTGTGTATAATAGCTGTATCCAGAGCCGTAACTAGAAATTTTAGCGCTAGAGGCAAAAAAGAAAAATGGCGCCCCCTGCCTTGACTTAATAACCAGCTTAACATTAAAAATTAACCTAATAGCGACCTCCTTTGGCTGGGTGCTCTGGGTACGCCCCAATGCATACTCCTAGTTACGGCCCTGACTGTGTCTCCCATTTTGGAAAAATAGTCCTATTCTTGAATAAGTGTTTTACTATATGTACCCACAAAAATTTTATATAGGAGCATGGTGAAAAAACCCTCTGATTAGTTGAGTGGCCTAGGTCTTTCCTTGGTAACGGTGGACCAGTTTTATAAAGGCATCTGTCTCTGGATAGGATTAATAAAGGTGAGAGTGCAGAAAAGTTATTCCCTGATTACTGCAGGTACGCAAACAGAGCAATTTAATCCTTTCTCATTTTAGACATTGGGCCAGATCCAGACCTATGTTCTTGTTACGTTTGTTAGCGTAGCGTATTTACGCTATCGTAAGTACTATGCACTGCCCCTGGCACTCCCATCGGACGCACTTACTTTTGCTGATTTAAGTCTACCAAACCCTACCTTAACTTTTCCAAGCGTAACTGCGCACGGACAAAGCAGCCAAACCCAGCCCATACTGAACAATTTAAATGCCTCCCTCTGCCTTTGCTGTTGTACGTAGGTCTGGTTCTACCCCATTGTTTTTATAAGAAAGTATATACCTACATCCCTGTAGCTGGCAGAAGCTGAATTTTGTTTAGAGTTTGCATTAAACCCCTGTTATTAGACACTGGAATTATATTTGAAAATGAGCTCTCTAAACCCAGGCAAGGGTGCTTCTAGTTTTATTGACTCTACATACATCTGTTGTACCTTGGTTCATCTAACAGAACATGTTTAAAGAGGATACAGATTACAAACCAATTATGTTACCCAGTGATACTCATCAGAAACAGAATGTTGCACAATGATGCCAGTCATAAAATACAGGCCTTTAACCACTATGCAGGTCATGGAGGTTATGCTTAAAACTAGACATGCTTTGAATTACCCTAAAAGTTATTCATTTTGTCTTGGGTTATATTGTAAAATGAATCTTTAGGACTGTTTCACCACGTAAGTTCTTCTGCCTCCACAATAGTTTCATAGTTTAAAAATGGAAAATGTGATCTTAGTTAACATTAACTTAAAATGTAGTTTCTTGTTACTCAGAAAAAAAAACACATGCACTCCATTTATGTAGCTAAGTCAACCCAAGGAGAAAAATAAAACACATAGATTATTACCATTGATTCAAGTGTTTTATGAACATGTAACTTATTGATGTGTTATGATAGCATATATTTTTGTGCCTAATACTATGAAATACATCTTTTTGGTTCACATTTTGTATGAATTACAGGATAAGTGGTGACGGGCAGTAAGCCGCAGGGGTTGTTATATTGCTGCTGTCCTCCGGGGTCTCGGCATTGGCTGATTTCTTCTTTTTCTTGAGTCTGTCTAGAAAGTATTACAATGTTAACCACCAACCAGAGCACAGAGTGAAGCCCCTAGTGGTGGGGGCAGACTGGGCTGTAGTCACCTAGCATGTCGTGGCCTCTGGTTGTAGTACCTGTATCTAGCAAAGAGACTACTGCTGTAGGAGTTGAGAGAGTTAGTAGACAAAAGACAAAGCCCTGGAGGTTAGGCCAGAGCAGTAAAGACAAGTTAGACTACAGCCTGCTAAAAAGTATTAGTGATGAGTATGAGATGTGCCAGATAAGGACCACATATGGCATGAGATGTAGCACACACAATGTGCCAGATTATGCTCAATAGATAGTGTGAGATGTAGTACACACAATGGGGCAGATCCAGACCTATGGGCTAGTTACGTTACAACGTGTAGTGTATTTACGCTAGCGTAATTACTTTGCACTTCCCTCGCTCGTATGTACTTTGGCCATTTTACACTGCCCAAACCCTATCTTAACTTTCCATAGCGTAAGTACTGATGTACGTAATGGATTTATGTAAGTGACAGCCTAACCTGGCCCATACTGTCCAATTTAAATGCTTCCCTCCGCCTCCAGAGCGTAATTACGTGTGTTGTATTGCTGCCCCGTACCATTGGCCGTATTTACACTGATGGTACGTACGTTGGGAGTTACGTGGCATAACATCTGCCGTGTACATGCACAGTAAATAGTGTAAATATGCCAGCGTCTCTGTGCCAATGTGCCAGATGATACACAACAGATAGTGTGAGATGGAATACACACAATGGACCTGACCTAGAGTTAAGGGCAAAACCCATATGTTAGCCTTCATTGCAAAGGCTAACTTATGGATTTTGGTATCCAATAAGATACAAGTTAGTCCCCCTGCTCTCTTATATGCACTCTGCTCTCCTATACGTAGACTATATTTGCATTTTTACATATATGGTCTACATCTGAAAAATAGAGTTTTTTGTGCCTATTGTATTGTGAGGGAGCACAGGAAGTATTACTCCAACTTAATATTCTGTCTACACAACCCAAAGATTGCAGAGAAGATGACTTTATGCTCACTGGCTAAATGGGCATGTAATCAGCAGCAATGACATCCATAGAGGGGCTCAGGTGCCAGTCTGGCCGGCCCTATTTAGAAAATGATATGGTCGCTGAATGGGAACCTATTTCCACATTCCTGATAGCTACCGGTTTTTGGCGGATATAAGATTAGGGTTAGGTTGCGGCAGCTGCAGTGGGCATGAGCTTAGGCTTAGGCTGTGGTGGCTGCAGCAGGTATAAGGTTAGGGTTAGGTTTCGGCCAGGGCCGGATTAAGGTCTGTGGGAGCCCCTGGGCAACTTAATTGTAGGGGGGCCCTGCTTCACATTAACATACAGAAAAATTCCCCCCCTATTTATTTGCGCCTAGTTAGTCTTATTGCCCCCTCCTTCTGTGTCTAGCCAGCCTTATTGCCATTTTATGTGTATCCCGTCAGCCTTATTGCCCCTCCTTCTGTGTCCAGCCAGCGTTAATGCCCCCTCTTTGTATCCAGTCAATCTGATTGCCACCTTTATGTGTTTCTAACGACCATATTGCCCCCCTTTTTGTGTCCATTCAGCTTTATTGCCCATCCTTTTATTTCCAGAATGTGTCTAGCCAGCCTTATTGCCATTTTATGTGTATCCCATCAGCCTTATTGCCCCTCCTTCTGTGTCCAGCCAGCGTTATTGCCCCCTCTTTGTATCCAGTCAATCTGATTGCCACCTTTATGTGTTTCTAACTGACCATATTGCCCCCCTTTTTGTGTCCATTCAGCTTTATTGCCCATCCTTTTATTTCCAGAATAATATTGCCTCCCATTTGTGTCCACCCAGCCTTTGTGCCCCTCTCCATTTAAATCCCCATTGCACTTTCTTTTAAAACATTATAATAAACTTACCTTTGCTGTCTCTCCTCCGGCTCTGTCCTCCGTGGCGCGCACTCTGCAGAATTGTGAAGGTCACGTGGTGCCTTGTAAACAGAGCAGTGGCTGTGCATAGCGCAGCCAACTCTGTACAGGCAGGGGACAGGAGCACAATGTGAATGCTCCGCCCCCTTGCTCCCCGGCTACAGTACTAAAAGAAAAAAAGAACATATAAAATATGTTTTTATAGATGCATAACGAATATTAAGAATCATAAGATCCATCCACAATATCAAACAGTAATAGCTAGAATATATAGCAGATTGAAGCAAGATGTACAACACCACGGTATAGAGATACACAGTACTTAGCAAGTCAGCCGACATTCACTAATTCAATATACGGGAGATGAGACAGCCCACAACTAACTAAAGTCAGGAACCTGTCCCTAATCATACACTAGCGGCCTCACGGCCCACACTTCCCCCGTTCCGGGTCCGTATCTGACCCTATACTTACTACTACCAGTGGGCTGTACAGGACGAATCAAGACGCGGAATCCCCGTGCACAGAGGAGACCGCAGGATGCAGGAGGCTTTACTTTTTTATTTTTATTTTGGGGGATCTGGTTGCCAATATTGCTGAAATATGGGGTCTTGTTTTTGGAACTTGTTATATGAGATGAGTACTATATGAAGAATATGATACTTGATATTATTAAAACATATTTTCATTTGTGGTACTGATGGATTGGCATTTTCCCTTATATTCATCTTGGGGTACAAGTACCAATATTTCAACTTATATACCATCTCACTGAAGGCTTGTTGTGTGTTTTGGGTTTGAAGTAGAGATAGACACAATTATTCTATCTTCCATTTTTTGCCAGATGAATATAACTTGGTGACTTAATAATATGTTATATTATGGTCGCTTAGGGTTTGTGTAAATAATTATATTTTTTGATTAATAAACCCTGTATTCTCTATTTAGTCTGTTATAATATTCTCCTTGTGGTCTATATGACTTATTGCCAATTCAAGATATTAATCTATTATATATTATGATCTATATTAATATGATGTCATTTTGGAGGATCACATTTAGAAATCCCTGGTGCGGGTAATTGGGGATGTTTCCCCTTTAAAAATCCTCACAATCCATGAACCACATAATATTCCTTGGTATATATTTATTTGGGATTATATTCACTCTATATGAATTAGATTGCAGCTCTTTAACATCTGTGATTTTGCTAAATATAATATTAAGTTAGTTTTTAATGAAATACCTGCTTGCTTTTAAATGAAGTGTTTTTCTTCGTTCTACAGGTGGGTCTAATTACACGGCAGCAATTCCATTGGACAGCCCGTAGTTATAAGCCATTCACAGAGACTCACCTGTATGCATCTGATTTCTTTTGAAAAAGACTATCACGAAACGCGCGTCAAGAGCCTCCTGCATCCTGCAGTCTCCTCTGTGCACGGGGATTCCGCGTCTTGATTCATCCTGTACAGCCCACTGGTAGTAGGTTAGGCTGTGGCGGCTGCAGCAGGTATGAGGTTAGGGTTAGGCTGTGGCGGCTGCATTATATATAAGGTTAGGGCTGCAGCGTGTGTAAGTTTAGGGTTAGGGCTTGAGGGGGAGGTTAGCTTTAGGCTGCGGGGCATGGAGGGTTAGGTTTAGTCTATGGAACACGGAAGGTTAGGGCTGAAGATGGGGAAGGTTAGAGTTAGGCTATAGAAAACAGGGTTATGAAGGGGTTAATTGTAGGGTTAGGTAAAAAAAACTTACCTTCCAGCGGATGACTCTTGGCCACATTTCATTAATTAATCCAGCAATTGCCAGCAGTCTACATTAAGGTGCCTTATCATGATCTTTCGTATAAAAGACCATCTACCTGCAAACAACATCCCTACAGAGGCCAGCTATATTTGAGCCGCTCTTGCTAGCCTAATTGGTAGATAATTTGTACTATTAACTACAAGAGCAGTTATTGTGCAAAGACAAAACCTGATTTACGCAACTCACAAATCATGAAAAGTCAACCATAAACATAACTTCTGCTTCTTGTCTGCCATCGGTTTTTTTTTTCATTTGAATTTCATCAAATATTTGGTTATATAATTGAATGATCCTTGAGTCAGTTTTTTCTTTTATAAAACCATCTGCTGTCATTTTTTTAAAAAAACGTTATGGGGTTGCTTCTCTATTCTAATAAATTCCAATTAAACGGTTTACATTAAATTGTATGAGCAGTAACATGCATCACAAATGTGGCCATCATTTCAGAATACAGTGGACAGGGCAAGATATCATGAGAGGTAATGTAACAACTGTGGGTGCAGTATTAGTGCCCTCTTCAGGCCACTTTTCTTCCCCATGCCCCATGGCAGCGATATCCATTATATTATTGCTGTTGATCCCAAACACCATCTTGTTAAATCATTCAGAGCTTATGGTTACAGAATTTTGGAATATGTACTCAGTATTATAGTGCTTTTCGAAATTTGTTGAGTGCACTTCCCTATAAGTTCACTTGCCTGACCTAATTGCAAGGGGGTAATAAAATATGTATTACTTTTTAAACAACCTTATCTTCAATGCATTTGTATAGTGCTTGAAATCCTCGGTGACTTCAAATGTTTATAAATGGCAACAGTGTTTATATAGTACATATGTAATATTTGTCCCAAGTGTTATGATAAATATGTAATCTGTTGCTTCTGAATACTGGAAACACTAGCTATAATATACAAATATAAGAAAAAAACTAGTCACATCTGTATTGACCATCAGAAAATATATACTATACCATTAATTAAAATGACAGATTTAATAAACGTCTGTTGTTCCTCTAGTAATAGCTTCTCTTGTGCTAAGAATACTGACATGAAATCTGCATGAACTTGTTTATGTCTTATTATCATGTGTTATAATAACACTTTACAGAAGGAAGTTTTAGTCTTGTGTGTGGACTTTTTGTGTTGTAGACCACCCAGCTATCAATGTCTTCAACTTTAAGTATTAGCAATATACAATTACATTGTTTTCCTGGAAAGATTTACATGTAAGGGTGGTAAAACATTTACAGAGAGTGATTTACTCTATAGAAGTTTTTTCCCCATATGTTAACCACAAAAGAGGTCATGTATAAACAAGGTGAAACTTTGAGGAATGCCTATCTATAGACAATAAAGGGAAAACCCTTAACAACCAATTGGATTTTAGCTTCTTAGTGAAGAAAAAATAATGGTGCAGAAATGCCTTAGAAAATTAGGACTCTGATACATAAAAGTGTTCAGGATGACGTACTGGAAGGAAACTACAATGGCTTCAAAGAGAAAATATCCTCTTAACACCTCAGAGCACATTTGGTGAGTGTGATAAAACTTATGCGCTGTTCAAAAAAGTATGTACATACATAAGCCCCAAAAGTTGGTAACCCAGTATAAAGATTAGCATTTTTACTAGGTAACAACAATAATTTAAGCAATTTTTGGTTTTGATGACTTACATGAAAATTCTTAATTTTTTTAATCTTGGTTGTTTTAGAAAATGATAAATAGAATTTCCTTGGTTGCTATGGGAAACATCTCTACTTTTTTGGAACCTTAGAAAAAAACACCCAAATGGTCAATATTGCTTGCATTTTAGAAATTGCCACACTTTACTGGGGGTTTCAATTTCCAAAATTATCAATTTTTAAAACAACAACTGCAGGTTAGCAGATATTTTATACAAAAACATTAGTTTAAACTTCAATGTAAATTCTGAATTATAAGTTGGTAGGTATCTATATAGTTATTCCAATCAGTTCAACTACACCCTAGGCACACTCTCGCATGAGGGTTATATTATATGAGTATTTTCAAATGAAGAAATACTAATTAATGAATTAACAGCTCAAACAGGATAGTAGAATTTGCATACACGAACATTTTGAAAGGACTATGAAAATGTTTAATACAGTAATTTCAGGATTGCCGACTTTTCGGCAGGGAAGCCATTGATAGCCATTGACACGCCATTAAGCCCTGCCCCCTGTTAATCATTATTGTGATCTCTAGCTGTTTAGGGTGTGGGTGGGGCTTAATTACATCATCAAGCCCCGCCCATCCCTAGTAACTCTAGGGACTACAATAGAGTTTATAAGGGGGTCGAGAGTTGCAGGAGATTTGCCGGCTCTCCTGGGATACTGGGAGAACTGCCCAAATTTCGGGAGTCTCCCTGATATTCCGGGAGAGTCGGCAACCCAGGGTAAATTGTTTAGTATAGCTTTGGTGTCAGTATGGGTGAGGAAAGGGAGTGAATCGGTATCGTTCAATGAGCCTGCTTGTCTGAAATATTGTCTGAAAATATTGGTTCACTGTCATGCAGACACAGTGGTGCTGTTGCCAGTGGTAGGAGCAGTATATTGAACAGCCAGCAATATTGATCTGTGTGTGTGTAGGAGTGGACATGAGAAAAAGCAGAGAAGAAACATAATTGAAAACAAGATTAGGTAAGTAATTAAGATGTATGAAGTGAGTGAACAGAGGAAAACAAACAAGGAAGGGAGCTTAGAAAGAAAGTAAAAGAGGACAGGAACAGTGGAACATAGGCTGAGAGGAGTATAGAATTACACATATACATTGGAAGAGGGTTATAGAGGTAACAGTGGGTAGAAAGAGATATCATAGAGGGCATAGTGGGGAGAGAGACATCTTAATGAGAGAGGGGACAGTGAGGAAATAGATATAATACAGGTGGCAGAGATGGGTACAGTGGGGAGAGGGGTATTATAGAAAGAACATTGTGGAGATGGGTATAATAGAGGGAACAGTAGTAGAAACCTCACAAGTGACCATGAAAAACAGATTTTTTATAAAAGATTTTCTGCAATATTAATTAGTCTTTAACATTGTTTGCTAAAAACTTGCCTGTGTAAATAAGAAAACTCTATACTCTGCCCCTTATGTCAAGCCTCCATTGTCTGCCCCTTAATGTCCAGCCTCCATTGTCTGCCCCTTAATGTCCAGCCTCCATTGTCTGCCTCTTGTAATGTCCAGCCTCCATTGTCTGCCCCTTAGGTCCAGCCTCCATTGTCTGCCCCTTAATGTCCAGCCTCCATAACTTCATTTACTTACCTTAGCTGTCTTCTTTCTTCCTCCGCGGCGCTCCCTGGAATGGTCTGCAATATGTGTTGATGACAACTATGCGATGAAAGCCTGCTTTTTTCCAGTGTTTCTGTAAAAGACACTTTAATCATCAGAAGAAATAGAGGTGCAGAGACCCTTGATAGGATTACTAACAAGATAGCCTTATGGTGAGCATATCTTGTATATGGCTCGATGGTGGTGACATACTATGCGATGAAAGTTTGTTTCTTTCCAGTGTCCTTATAAAAGTAAAATTCAAGACTGCAACACAGAGTACAGACAACGTAAGGTAAAAGGAGGGAGATACGATGGAGGGTGATACGGTGGACGTCTAATACCGAAGAGGAAAACAATTTAATATTTGGCAGCCGTACAATTAAGAATAAGCATAAGAAGTTTATATGGTAATTTTATTATTTATCTGTGATTGATTTCCTTGTTTGGGAGTGACCTGTGAATAAACATACTTCGGATTTTGATTGAGAGCAGTTGGTGATTTATAAGATTTACCACTGTTGGAACTGGATCTTGGAAAATTTTTGGCAGAACATTTTGCTTTTTATGTTTTTGTTCCTTACCTCTATAACACAAGTGTTGAATGCTATATTAAGTTATTAAGTGATCAATGTAAGATACAACTTTACAGTTGGCAACTTCACAGTATTGGTGTAGCGTTAGAAATTCTGCTCTTATTGGTAGTGTATACGTACGAATAAGTTCTCTCTACTAATGGTTTAGGATAGTGGAATATACCAGCGCCGGTATCTTAATTCTTACATATATTACTGCATTTGCTAAAAACTTGCCTGTGTAAATAAGAAAACTCTATACTCTGCCCCTTATGTCAAGCCTCCATTGTCTGCCCCTTATGTCCAGCCTCCATTGTCTGCCCCTTGTAATGTTCAGCCTCTATTGTCTGCCCCTTGTAATGTTTAGCCTCCATTGTCTGCCCCTTATGTCCAGCCTCGATTGTCTGCCCTTATGTCCAGCCTCCATTGTCTGCCCCTTATGTCCAGCCTCCATTGTCTGCCCCTTATTTCCAGCCTCCATTGTCTGCCCCTTAATGTCCAGCCTTCATTTTCTGTCCCTTAATGTCCAGCCTCTAAAAATTCATTTACTTACCTTAGCTGTCTTCTTCCTTCCTCCACGGCGCTCCATGGAATGGTCTGCGGTCACATGATCGCTGGTAATACAGGAGCCCTGTAGAACCAAATATGTTTCTAGAATGGCAGTGACCGCATAGGTTCAGTAACTGCCATTCACAGTAACAGGTTTGGTCCTACAGGGCTCCCGTAGGCAATCGGGACACTTGGGAGGTTCGGGCTTCTAAAACCCACGAGATCCGGAAGTTCGGCCTCCGTGACATCATCCGAGGTACGCACGGAGATCCGAGGCTTGCTTGGATCCCGCTTCGGATCCCCAAGTTCGGGGGATCTGAGGATATGTATCTTTTCCTTTCATTACATATATATGAAGTTATTACCAATATTACCTTAAATGAGTTGCCATGGGGCCGACACAAACCTTATTCCATCCCTGACATGAGGCACATTAAACATTCCGGTTTGTCATACCCTCCAACTGTACCTATTTAGCAGGCACAGTACCTTTTTTTAATGGTCTCTACCGGCTAAATGGGCTCTTGTACCAGATTCTTACCCAGCAGTTCCCTCCTCCCTTATTCACCTTCCAGTCCAGCAGTGATACTACTATAGCAAATCTGCAGGGACAGACTCCTACAGCTCTGCAAAAGTGACAAGACCCTCTCCTGTGAATTCTTAGCTCATATGCATAGGCGTATCTATAATGGGTGCAGGATGTGCTATGCACATGGACCCCTCAGAACAGGGGGCCCTATGGCATGCATCCTGCTCCCTGGGTTGGCAGGGGAAGTGGGGCCATTCAGCATCTCTTTTTTCCCTCTAAGATCTTCTGGAGGGAAGAAATAGATGCCAAATTAGTGTTATCCAGCGGGCCTAGAGTTAGGGACAGACCTCCAGGGAATGTTATGCAGCGGGCCTAGTGTTAGGAACTGACCTCAAGGGCGTAGAGTCTAACCAGGTCTGGTCTTCACTGGAGCCCCTAATGGTGGGACAGTGTGGGCTGCAGATTTTCCGGCAAGTTGCGGCCCCCGGCGGACTGAACCTATGCATGTGGGTGAGAACACTGAACAAGCAAGGAAGCAGAAACCCAGTGTAACAGGTAACAAACACCCAGACAGACAGTGGACCAACAGGGGCGAACACTCACACAATCACACTTCTAACGGCAGGTGCAGTCTAACACGATGTAAGGAAAGGAGGACGGAAGAGAGCACAACAGAGAACAAAGGAGAAGTCAGGAATGGGGCTATCAGCAATCAAAGAGCACAAGACCAGAAAAGAATGAGAGCGAGAGAGAGCAAGAAGAGGGTGCCAGCAAAAGCTATAACCGGCAGCATGAAGCTGCCATACAGAAACTCATATAGAGGCTGGAGCCAGCTCATTGGCTTCAGTTGAATGCACCTTACAATAGAAAAGCGTCCTGGCACCATGGCAACTATAAGGACGCGTGAACAGCTGAGTGGGAACAGCGGCGCACAGAGGGGATGCAGCACGCAGGGAGAGACTGACATCGCAGTGTGCAACAGAACGGGGAGGCAGCGCGTGCATCGGGCGGCTGAGGTAAGCGTTACATGCTCCGACGTGTAACAGTACCCCCCCACCCCTTCATGAGCGGTCCATGAGCTCCTAGGCTTGTTAGACAATTTTTTATGAAAAAGTTCTAGAAGTTTAGAGGCACGAATATATTTGGCAGCAATCCACTCACGTTCTTCAGGTCCATAACCCTTCCAATGAATAAGATAAAACAAGCGACCTCGCACCTTCTTTGAGTCCAAGATTATTTCAATCTCAAACTCTTCATTCCCATTGGACCAGAATAGAGGGTGGATGGAAGTGCAGGGGGAATCCAAATCTTTTAGAATGTCAGTAAGGTTTGAGGAGAGAAGAATGGAAGGTGTTACAAATCTTCAGAGATCTGGCAAGTTTTGGCCTGAATGCCACAGGATTGATTTTTTTTATGATCAGGAATGGCCCAATAAATCGTGGAACCAATTTTTTGGAAGGTTGACGAAAATTAAGATTTTTCGTTGACAACCATACTCTGTCGCCCACTTTGAATGTACAAGGTCGCTTATGCAGATCCAATCTTCTTTTGGTACAAAGGATGGAAAGACGTAGAGATGCTCGGACTTTCTGCCATACAGAACTAAGATGTTTAGCAGTCTCAGTGATTCCAGGACATAAAGAAATTCCTATTCGTGTGGATAGAACCAGTCCAGGATGAAACCCATACGCAAAAGAAAGGTGAAATTTGGGTGGCAGTGTGAGCAGAATTGTTATAGAACTCAGCCCATGGGAGATTAAGGGCCCAATCATCTTGTAATCTGGAAGAGAAGCATCAGAGATATTGTTCTAACACCTGGTTGACCCGCTCAGGCTGCCCATTGGATTGAGGGTGATATCCGGATGAGAGACTTGTTTTCACCCCCAAGAGTCTACAAAAGGATCTCCAGAACTGGGCAACAAACTGCGATCCCCGATCTGAGACAATATCTTCGGGGAGACCATGCAGCCTCACAATGTTTTGGACAAATAACTCTGCTAGAGATTTGGCACATGGCAAACCGGACAAGGGAATAAAATGACTCATCTTACTAAAGCGGTCGACCACCACCCAGATGGTAATGCATCCATTGGATTTTGGGAGGTCCGTAACAAATAATATTGAGAGATGTGTCCAGGGGCACTTGGGGATGGGAAGGGTCAGTAATGGACCAATCAGAGCAGATCTGGGAGATTTGTTCATGGCACAGGTGTTATAGGCTGAAACAAATTCTTGCACATCTTGATGCATGATGGGCCACCAAACGTAACGAGAAAGGAATTCAAAAGTCTTCTGGATCCCCATATGACCTGCTGTCCTACTCGAATGACCTTCATGGATAACGGATCTCCTAAGATTTTCAGTAACGAACAACTTACTACAAGAGGTGCTTGATGGTAATTGCGCTTGAGCTTGGAGGATGAGGGTTTGAAGATCTTGCGTTAGCCCAGCCGGTACTTGGGATAATAGGCACTGGAGGTGGGGAGGGGGCATGTTCGGGGAGAAAAGAGCAGAATAAAGCATCAGCCTTTTTATTCAGCGATCTGGGTCGGTATGTGATCATGAAATTAAAACGGGTGAAGACCAAGGCCCACCTAGCCTGTCTCGGGTTGACTCGTTTAGCAGATTCGATAAAAGCTAGGTTTTTGTGATCCATGAGAACAGCAACTTGATGAGCAGCCCCTTCCAACCAATGCCTTCATTCTTCGAATGCCATCTTAATCGCTAGTAGTTCTCTGTTCCCGACATCGTAATTCCTCTCTGCGCTGGAGAATTTCTTATAGAAGAAGGCGTATGGGTGCAGTTTAGCAGTGGTAGGATCTGGTTGGGATAGGACAGCTCCTGCTCCAACATCTGAAGCATCCATTTCGATGATGATGAATTGAAGATCTGGTCGTGGATGCCTAAGAACCGGTGCGGTGGTGAAAGCCTTCTTGAGCTTAGTAAAAGCCTTTACTGCCTGTGTAGACCAATTTGTGGGATCCGCTCCTTTTTTGGTTAAGTCGGAAATGGGAGAAATTAAAATAGAAAAACTTTGCACAAAGCATCTGTAATAATTTGAAAAGCCCGTGAACCTCTGGACGGCTTTCAGGTCAGCGGGCTGAACCCAGTTCAAAATGGCATTAAGCTTTTCGGGGTCCATCTTGAACCCCTCCGGGGAAATGATGTAGCCCAGAAACAATACTTCTGAGACTTCAAAGTTGCATTTTTCCAGTTTGGCAAAAAGCTGATTCTTGCGGAGACGAGAAAGGACCTGACAGCCTTGACTTCTGTGGAGTTCCAATGAAGGAGAATATATGAGGATGTCGTCCAGATAGAACAAAACTAATTTGTCCAGAAAATCTCGAAGCACATCATTAATAAGATCTTGAAATACAGCAGGAGCGTTGCAGAGACCAAAGGGCATAACTAGGTACTCGTAATGGCCTGAGTGCGTATTACAAGCAGTTTCCATTCATCTCTTTGTTTGATACGAATTAAGTTATATGCTCCTCTGAGATCAATCTTGGTGAAGACCATGGATTCTTTGAGTTGGTAGAACAAATTGGAGATCAGAGGAAGCGGATAGGAGTTATGAATGGTAACCTTATTTAGGCCCATATAATCAATACAAGGCCTGAGAGACCCATCTTTCTTTTTGACAAAGAAGAATCCTGCTCCAGCAGGAGATTTGGTGGGTCTGATGAATCCTCTGGCTAAATTCTCCTTGATATACAGATTCATCACCTCAGTCTCAGGGCGTGATAAGGAGTATAGTCTGCCTCGAGGAATCTTGGCATCGGGAATTAGCTCAATGAGAACCTCAGCCGATTTTTTGGAAAAGACGTCCAGAAAAGAAGAGTAATGCGGAGGTAGATGATGGTCTTCTAACTGAGCACAATTGAGATGGAGAATGAGGCAGGAGGTAGAACAATCTTCACTCCAACGGGAGATCTCTCCAGAAGTCCAGTCAATCTGTGGGTTATGTCTGGAGAGCCAAGGTTGACCCAGAATTAACGGGGCAGCCGGACATCGGATAAGTAGTAGTTCAATCTTCTCCACATGACAAATCCCAACCCGGAGTTGAACAGACGCTTTAACTAGAAGGACCTGGCCTCCAGACAACGGTTGACCGTCTAAACCACAAGCAGTGATGGGATTCTTGAGGTCCCTTAGGTTCAAGCCCAGACTCCAGCAAGTTCAAAATCCAAGAAGTTCCTGCTGCCCTACTGTCAATGAAAGCTGAGACATCAATCCAACAAGAGTCAAATTCCAACTGAGCCAGAACAATTAAAGAGTTTTGGGTAGAGATTAAACGTACTCCCAGGCGGACCTCTTCCTTATCCGCCCAATTAACTCGTTTCCCGTCGACGATCTCTTGTTGGGGCATTGATCAGCCATATGTCCTCGAGTACCACAATACATACACAGCCCCATTGCACGGTGTCGGTTTCTCTCATGCCTGGAAAGACGAAAAGACCCCAGCTGCATGGGTTCCTCTTCTTCAGGTACTACTGGAGATATGCAAACCGTAGGAGCGTTTGGAAGAAAGTCCTTCTTGGCTTTACGTTCCCGGATCCGTTGATCAGTTTTAATAGCAAGATGCATCAGGATTTCCAAGGACTCAGGATTAGGATACTGAACCAGGGCATCTTTGAGCTGCCCTGAAAGGCCTGTCCGAAATTGACTGCGGAGGGCTGGGTCATTCCAGAGACAATTGGAGGCCCAGCAACGGAATTCAGTGGCATACTCCTCTGCTGACTGACGCCCTTGGCACAGCGTCCAGATCTTAGATTCGGCGGTAGCTACCCGGTCGGGATCGTCATAGATGAGTCTTAAAGCCTTAAAGAAGGCATCCACATTCAGACGGGCCGGATGATCCTGAGGAAGTCCGAATGCCCAGGATTGAGGATCACCCTAGAGCAAGGAGATTATCACTCCAACACGCTGAGCCTCGGTACCGGAAGCATTGGGGCGTAGTTGAAAATAAAGTAGACAGCTGTTTTTAAACTGTTGAAACTTGCTGCGGTCCCCAAAAAATCAGTCAGGCAGAGGCACTTTAATGTCTGTGAGCTCCTTTGGTGGCGGCGGAATTAGAGTGGAAGGTTGGGCCTGAGTCTAAGCTTGCCTAACTTGCAGGTTGGAGATGGCGTCTTCCTTAACCTTCACCTGTGAAGTCAGAGTCTGCACCACTTGGGTCAGGTGCGACATCTGCGTAATGAGTGCATTAATGGCCTCCATGGTGGATGAGTCCATGGAGGTAGGTGGGCCGATTATAATGTTATGCAGCGGTCCTAGAGTTAGGGACAGACCTCCAGGGAATGTTATGCAGTGAGCCTAGTGTTAGGAACTGACTTCCAGGGTGCAGAGTCTAACCAGGTCTGGTCTTCACTGGAGCCCCTAATGGTGGGGACTTTCTGGGCTGCAGATTTTCTGGCAGGTCGCGGCCTCTGGCAGACTGAACCTATGCGTGCGGGTGAGAACACTGAAGAAGCAAGGAAGTGGAAACCCAGTGTAACAGGTAAAAAACACCCAGACAGACAGTGGACCAACAGGGGCGAACACTCACACAATCACACTACTAACGGCAGGTGCAGTCTAACACGAGGTAAGGAAAGGAGGATGGAAGGGAGCACAACAGAGAACAAAGGAGAAGTCAGGAATGAGGCAATCAGCAAACAAAGAGCACAAGACTGGATAAGAATGAGAGAGAGAGAGAGAGAGAGAGAGCAAGAAGAGGGTGCCAGCAAAAGCTATAATCGGCAGCATGAAGCTGCCGCACAGAAACTCATAGAGGCTGCAGCCAGCTCATTGGCTGCAGCTGAATGCACCTTACAATAGAAAAGCCTCCTGGCACCATGGCAAATATCAGGACGCGCGCACAGCCGAAGGGGAACAGCGGCGCACAGAGGGGACGCAGCACGCAGGGAGAGACTGACATTGCAGTGGGCAACAGAACGGGAAAGGCAGCGCGTGCAACGGACGGCTGAGGTAAGCGTTACACGCTCCGGCGTGTAACAATTAGTCCCCATTCCCCTGCGGTGGGACTGTGCCGATTCGCGGGCCAAAAAAGGGGTGGGCTTAACAGCGCTGTAAGCCCCGTCCTTTTTCGAGAGAAGGGGGGGCCCATGTGCAAATCCTGCACAAGGACCCACTCACTTCTTAAAATGCACCTGCTCATATGATAAGGTGTAAAATGAGATTTTATACCTTATTACACATGCAAATGAGAGCAGATTAACGTTACGCCCCTTCATGGAACAAGACATGCCCCCTTTGCATACACGCTCCCCCAGGTGTACCTATTTTCCATTTAAAAATATTGGAGAGTATGGTTTGTTACTTTTGGAACACTGCATTGAGAATGATCTTTTA
Organism: Limnodynastes dumerilii; assembly: GCA_011038615.1. Lineage (NCBI taxonomy): Eukaryota > Metazoa > Chordata > Amphibia > Anura > Limnodynastidae > Limnodynastes > Limnodynastes dumerilii. The sequence goes on from WWET01000511.1 coordinate 513,443, forward strand.
CTTAATACTTGTATATGATTGTATCTACTGTAAAATTATGATTTCAAAATGTGCTGCCTTCTACAAAATACACACCTAATTCTAATTGCATAACAAGCATTTTCTTGGGAGACCCCAGCTGCATGCAATTAATTTCCTGTCAACCTTCAAACAGAAGCACCTCCATATTTAAAACATGATGCTCTTCAAGCATTTAAGATCTTAGCTAATACCCTTAGGAACCAGTTTATTTTATTTTCTCTGCACCGGTTCAGGTACAGTATAAGTAGATAATAAACTTTATACTGCAAACATCCTATTAACATTAATGTGGCAGATATTACAGTTTTAAACATAAAACAAGTCAAATGTACAGCACTGACATGAAAGCAGTGACCTTATTTTTTTTTTATACTTATGGATTTAAATGATCCAATTAGGCAGCAAGGGTCTTTCAGCGCTGATTGATGTTACTGCAAGGCAGGTGCTGACCTGCTGGCAACTGTTCCCCAGTGGGTAGAGAAAATATTAACTTCAGGCTTGCTTCTGGCATGGTCTTATACCCACTGACACTGCTTTTGAACCTAATCAGATCCTAAGAGACAATTCTTCAGAGTAAAATCCAACCAGCCTATCACAGTTATTGTTTTAAACACTGTTAACAAAATAAAATTTTGTGTTCTTTATACACAATAAGAAAGAGTGCTGTCACAACCATAAATTGCTACTGTATTGTTTGTTATTTATTTTTATACTATTAAAAATATTTCTGACTCGTAGTTCAATAAATAAAGCGAAAATATAGCAGCATAAATTTTGATTTGAAAACATAACAAATAAATCTAGTTAATAAGCTTTGCTTCTAATATCATAATTCAAAAGTCAGATATAGCTAAATCACAGTATACAATAATAAAACTTCACTGCACAGCGCAGAAAATGTACTTTATGTTTGTAGAAAACATTTGATTATGTTCAGTTGTGACTTGTTTTCAGATTCACATTTTATTTAGATGATCTAATGAATCTTTTATTGAAAAATGTTGTCAGAGAGCTTTCTAAGTAGAATTTTCCCACTCGGAGCGGATTAATAAGCTGTGAGATACACCTTTTCATTAAGGTTAGTATGTCAAATTTTTCACTGCACATGTGCAATAGGAGACAAGGCTGAAAAAGAAATATTAAGATTTGTAAAAAATTTTTATAAGTTTGCTTA
>WWET01000511.1:515459-533124 GCA_011038615.1 Limnodynastes dumerilii
ATATATAGTTTAAAAATGTCTTTATTGAAATTATATATAGAAGAGTCCCATTTAAATTACTGCATTACACCTTTTAGCTTATTTGCCTATACATACACATATCCATTTGCAGGCTTCAAGTGCATGCTTATTCCTAGTACTTCCAATCCAGAGTTGTTACTCACAGAGTAACCATGTTATATTATAGAAACGGAGGGCATGATTTATTATCTCATATGTACTGGGGACATAATTTCTGAAAATATGTTTAAGGGGGGCATTATTTATGTTGTAGTATGTCATTAACCCTTGGCATGGTGCCGCTTATGGACTAAAAGGCACAGTATGCCCTGCAATACATGGGCATGCTGTCTTCTAGTACTACATGCAGGAGCATTCTGTGGGTTAACAGCATGCCACGGAATGCTTTTTTGAGTGTAAAAACTCGTTTTTTTAAACAATTTTAATGTAGAATTTTTTTATTATTTAAAAAATATAAAGGACACATTGTTTTGCAATGTTTAAGATAATTCACCATCATTTAAAACTAAACCAACTGTGAAAAATACCCTTTAGTTGATCAATATATGACGATTTATAATTGCTGCCATACTCCCCCCTTAGTAAACCCAACCCTAACACTCTCTTCCCCGCAGTCTGTCCCTAAGACTCCCCTTTCAGTTGTCTGTATTTCGGAACTATCATTTTCATTACTGAGAAGGTATGCACATTTTCTGTGCTAAAACTCTTGAGCAGATCCATAATTCTTTATTGATCCTTGCAATGTTATTGTAAAATAGATTCTCACGAGGATGTAAGATTTCTAGACCATTTTAGCATTTAGAATGTATTTATTCTTCTTTCTATATTGCAATTAGTAATGTGTGTATAAACATATAGGATCTTACCCAGAGTTTTAGCACAGTGTATGCGCATGAAAGCAAATGAAAATGTCTACAACCAATCCATATTTCCACGAGTAACAACTCTGGATAGGTAATAATGAGAATGAGCATGCATTTGAATTATGCATCATAATAATAGGAAAATAGGTTTGGAGGTCTAATCAGGGGCATAGCAAATTGAACACATGCTCTGGTCACAGGCAGCCGAAGTGGGTTTTGGTGGGAACCATTTTTAGCCACGTCTGTAGATTGCTGTTGACTGTCTGACAAATGCTTACTATTAATGGTAACACATTTTGGGAAATTCTCCCTTTTCTTTCAGTATCTTAAGCATAGTCTTTATTATAGGAGTTGCACTTATGTCTCAGATCATCACAAGATCTACAACTCTTTTCTGCACTTAATAAATGCACTGATTACCACTTACAGGACTTCTCCCGGGATGCACACACACTCAGGAATAACCTTCCTTGCCCATTAAGACTACCTCTACTCTCCAAATTTTCAAGCACTCTCTTAAAGCTCACCTCTTCAACCTCCTTAAGCTTTATTTACGATATTAAAAACTCCTTTGCTTTCCACTTTCCCTTTCTATTATTAACACAAACTCACGTACTTTCTCTAGTCTAAAATTCCTATATAAACTGTTACTAACACTACTGTGTGGCTGAGTACTGAGGACTTTTACCATACAACATGGCTGATCCATTGTGTTATATAAAGCACTTACCCTTATGTATCAATCCCAATGTCTGTCTGTTATTACCCAGTATTGTTTGTACTTATTGTTAAAAATTGTAAAGCGCTACGTAATCTGCTGGAGCTTTACAATGTTTAACAATTAGTATAAACAATACAATTTCCATAACATTCCATTTAACATTACTAGTTGTTCTGAAAATTGATTACTAAAAAACACGAGCAAAAGGATGACTAAACTTTTTAAAATATGTAATTGTGTACAGAGGCCTATGTCCAGACTGAGGATTTTTTCTATATTCCCTTTGGCAACAATCTTACAATCTTAGGAAGCCATGGGTAGATAACATGGTGGGAGTCCCCAGTGAGAATGATGCCTTTTAGAAATAGAACTGAAAGTTCTTTTTTGGCTGTGTCTATTTTGAATAGTCAGCCATTTTCACAATTTTTTTTCAGTAAGGATGAGTATGCTAATTGTCATACTCACCCATTCATTTTCAGAAACTCCGCCCATTGGACCCGTCACACCCGCCGCAGTCCTGCCGCAGACTCGTCGCATACACCCCAGGAGAGGTGAGTAACCTCTCTGGGGACTTTTAGGGTTAGAGGGAAGGTTAGGGTTAGGCTCTGGGGTAAAGAGTGTTAGGGTTAGGGACATGGAAGTGGAGGGTTAGGGTTAGGATCAGGCCGCGGGGAAGGGAGGGTTAGGGTCAGGCTGCTGGGATGGCACACTTGGGGTTAGGCTGTGGGTAGGGGAGTCTTCGTGTTAGACTGTGGGGAAGGGAAGGTTAGTGTCAGCTTGGGGGGAAGGGAGAGTTAAGGCTAGGGTAATGGAATGGGAGGGCTAGCGTAAGTATTAGGGAAAGGGTTGGGGTTAGTTTTCATACTTACTATTCGGAGCACCGTGTTCTACCTCTTCAAGGCAGAAGCAATCGATTTCCCAGCCAGTTCTGAACTGGCTGGGGAATCGAATGCTTCTGCCCCTTTCACAATAGGGTAATTCTCAGCGGAGACCCACACCTAGATATCATCACCTCATAGTGGATCATTAATTACACTTTAAAAATCACCAGACTGATAAACTGGATCCCATTTTCAGAGAGTATTTGAGAAGTACAAAAGATAAAGTCGACAATGTTGAAAAATTTGTTATTGAAAAGAAACAGGATACATTTTTATAGGATCAAAATGTCTTTGCCTGAAATTCAGCTATTTGTGGCCATCTCATTATCCCAAGGTAATTTAAATAATAAAATGGGAAAACACTGCCAATGGGGTCCTTGGGAAATAGGGCCTGATCCAGAGCTACGATCTGGATCGTATTTACGCCTGGTGTAAGATCGGCGGTTTTGCCGATCTGCGCATGTGCACGGCAGATATTTTTATGCGTACTTACGTTTTTTTTCCTTCCATAACTCCATCATAGTTACGGAAGAAGGGGCGGGGAGCTCCGTAACTTTGATGGAGTTAATGTAGGTAGGCAAGGGGAGGGAGGCTAATGAGGGAGGGAGGGCAGGGTGTGCTTACTTACGCTCCTGGGCATTCGTAATTACACTCGGTTACGGTGACTGAAGTTAGGGTAGCTTTTAGCCAGCGTAACCAAGTGTAATTACGAATGGCCGGGGTTGTAGTGGGGGGCGGGGGGGGGGGGTGTCGTGGGAGTGCTTAGTAGGTACGGCTGTGCGTTGTTACAAACAACGCACTGCCATAGCTATGAATCAGGCCCATAGTCATTTTTTTATCAGAGAGAAGGGATTTGTTTTGGTTTACAAATGAGAAACTCAGACATCAATTTTCCAAACATCAGAGATTACAGAGAGGAGGCACAGGAATAGAAATGAGTAAAATGAGGGTAGACAAAGCACTAGAATCTTCACCCACAGAATGATGTAACCTCTAGATACACACAAAAAATTATCAATCTCTCTGAACACATTCTCACACCAGCATAATAACTACTTAGTAAGGGCCTATGTCTTTCACCTACATACATATTTAACAGAGAGCAATTGAACAAGGATCATATGCTTTTTGTAGGGAAGATGTTGCTTAAAAATGTTTTGCACAATATTCTTGAAGAAGGACATATTGGCACTATTTCACACTGAAGAGGAACTTCAAGCAGTAGAGATCGTATGTGGCAGATTCAAACATGACTAAAGATGAAACATTGGCCCATGAGGAGAAGAGCTGGAAAGATGTAACCGTCAAATGCCAATATGGTCATTTGGCCTATTGAAAACTACTAAGTGAAGGTGATCAGATAATTAGGTATAATAAGTCCTGCTATAAACAACTGATGCTGAATCTCACTTATACCGTAAATATTCAGAGACCTACAGTACTGTGAAATAATCTTAGAAGTTCACCATGAGCATCATTACGAAAGAGGTTTAGAATTTTTGCAAGTAGGAACCCTGCTTTTAATTTACTGCCAACAGTCAACATAAATCTATATTGTCTGGTATTAGGGGTTTAACTGAGAAGGTTGAAAACTACGTGGAGCACATCTATGTGAAATGCTGGGAGATACTTCCTCAATATGGTGAGATTTAAAATGAAGAATGAATTTTTGTTTGAACTTTCGAAATTCATATCGGTGAGAAACATGTTTTTTGTGAAAAAAAAAATAACCCTAGAGCCAGTAAGTTGCCAGCTGGCTCTGCATTACAGATTACATTTTTATTATATGAGAGGGAGATGAAGCTACATTTTTTGAGCTTACCAATATTCTCAACCACAATGATTTTAACTTTAAATTAACTGTAAACATTAGTAACTTAAAATTGGATTTCTAAGACATTGCCATCAAAGTGAAACCTGGAAGAAGAGGGTCACTAATTCCATATAGCATTACAGCAGTGCTTATATTACCCTTGTGTTAAAAGAGATTGATACATTGTACACTAATTTCATTTTTAAACAAAATAAATCATTTTTTTAATTTACCAAGAAAACAATTTTAATATTTTTATTACCACTCTATGGAATGAAATGTTTTTACAACCTTGAGTGAAGTATTATATTCAGTATTTAGTTGTGAAAATCAGTAAAATAATGGGCGTGTCTTTTTTGGATGATCTTGGGATCCATTAACCCTAGTTACGCCACTGATGAAATGGTCACAAAATAAAAATAAAAACCAAGAAAACCAAGATGCCTTGAAAAATAACAGGAGACTGTTTGAAACGCGTTGGTCAGGTCAGTGCAGGAGTACCCTCTGTCCCTTACAATATCCTCTTACCTCCTCACCCTCTCCCGTGATTTTAGGTTAAGGGCCCTTTTACTAAAGTAGGATTGTAGCTGGTGGACAGAATAGGGTTTAACCCCCATAGAAAAAGGGGGGATAGGATCCATAAGGAAGCAAGAACAGGACTAATGTTTCTGGAGCATGTGATTTGTTTTTAAGTGTTTAACACTGAACATTTTATGATTTAATTATTCTGTAAGAAATAAATGTGTACAATACCAAAGAACAAATTGGATTTATATTGAAGAACCAGGACAAAGAAAAAGGAAAAATTGTTTTATTCACATTTTTATTAGAGAAATTTAGAGGTGAGTGTATCTCACTGGTGTAGGGGTGCATTGGCCTGCAGGTGTGCACTATAGAGTGTTTTCTATTCCTGTTACATATATTGATGACCTGAGACGGAGAACACGTGACGCCCAGTGGGTCAGGATTTTCAAAGATATCACACCCAGATGCTTTGATACAAGAGAGGGGTCATGTGAGTAGTGGTGCTGTACCTTGTTGTTCTTCAAATATCCCATGATATTGCACAAAGAGGGTTGTATTTGTTTTTGCTGAGGAGGATTGTCCCAAAGTTATGTGGATCTGTGACCAGAGACGGAGAACACGTGACGCCTAGCGGGACAGGACTTCCGAAGATACACTCAGACGCTTTGATACAAGAGAAGGATTATGTGAGTAGTGGTACTGTACGTTGTTGTTCTTTGAATTTCATGTTGATATTGCACAAGGAGGGTTGTATTTGCTTTTTCTGAGGAGGATTATCCTAAAGAAAAGGAAAAGAAAGAATAGTGAGACATGCTTTACATACAAGATAAAAAAGTGTGAATAGAATACCTTAGGATAAGAGGTTTACCTTCCTAACAGTATCACACAGGGGTGGTTGTCTTCCTTTATTTGAGGTACATATCCTGGTGGTAAAGAGAGAGAAGACAAGGATTAGAAAGGACCCCCCGATACACTATAAAAACAAGAGAATGAAAGTGTGAGTAGGATACGGAGTGAGATAGTACCGTTTAACTCACAGTATTACACAAGGAGTTTCTTTCTATTTTTCTCCTGAGGATTGGAACCAGTGGGAAGGAGAGAGAAACAAAAGAAAAAGAAGAAAGAGAGACATACAGACTGTACCCGACAGTGACATCTAGAACAGAATTACAGACTTTGATAAAGAAACTGTAAGCGCAAATCCCTCTGACCTATTTTTTAACGTGTTTTATTAGTGTGTATACCTGACATGTGGATTTTCCACTGTTAGGAAACATAACATAGAAGGTCTTATCAGTAGTGATTTGAGTGTAACCTTCAGGGAAGAGGGGATTGCAGCTGTAGACACCCAGAGAGTGCAGATTTGTGTTTCTATTGCATAGTTTTATAAGATATTAAATAGCACTGGTCCAAGTACAGAACCCTGGGGTACTCTACTGGTTACCTTACCATCCCCAGAAGGGATTCCATTTACTACAACCCTCTATACTGTAACCAAGATCGTATCCAAGCAACCATCTTTATTTCCAATCCCAAAGATTCTAGCTTATTTAACAGTCTGTGATGTGTCACAGTGTTAAAAGCTTTACTAAAATCTAGTTAAGCTATGTCTACAGCTCCCACTTTATCTAATATTTTACTGACCTAGTCAAAAAATTCAACAAGATTTGTTTGACATGATCTTCCCCCAGTGAATCCATGCTGCTTGGGATCCTGTAAATTACTGGATTAAACTGCAATTTGTTCCTTTAACAGTGTTTCCATCAATTTCCCTACTACTGATGCTAGACTCACTGGTCGGTAGTTTGCTGCTTCCACTTTTATGCAGAGGGATAACATTTGCTATTTTCCAGTCCTCTGGAATCACCCCAGTTATTAGTGACTGGTTGAATTATTTAGTTATTTAGTTAATGGTTTTTGCCAGTACCCCTCTATTTAGTATCCTCGGATGTATCCCATCTGGCCCTATTGATTTGTCCACTTCCAGCTTTGAAAGTTATTTTAATACCTGCTCATCAGTGAAAGTAGTAGTAATTTCCCCCATTGTATTATTAGCTTTCCCATTTAAAAGTGGTCCTTTCCCCTCTCTTTCCTTTTTGAATATTGAACAGAAATACTTGATAAGATGATCTGCCACAGCCCTTTTTCCCTCAACAAGAATCCCACTTGAGCCTTTATAAATATATGTAAATAAATTCCCCTTCACTTGAGCAGTTATAAGATACAACAAAATAAATAACCAATTCAAAGAAGAAGAATTATATATATTCTACCAGCCTGGACTTGAACCTGTACTTGTGTACTTCTACTTACCCCTTGACAAAGGCTATGATACGACACGGCCGTCGGGGAACGTTGGAACCGGGGAGCACCACATACTGAGTATTCCTATAGATGGACTTTGGCAGACTCTTTTTTTGACCAAAATACTTATTTGAGATGATACTCAGCTGATGTTTGAATATATATTGATGGGTCTCCCAACATGGTCAAAGTACTATCAGGCTTTGTTTTTTAATGTTGCAAATTCACTTTGAAATGGTGCTTTCTTTTTGTTATGGTGCTTTTTTCTATTAAAGAATTTTTCTAAGACATGGAAACTGCTTTGGATTATATTTAATAACATGAGTGCTGACTTTAATGTACTTGTTACAGCTCTCTATATATAGATTATTAATAAAATGCTAAGAAACCTGAGTTATATTGATTCTAGACAAAACACAACAAAGTAAGTTTATTCGTTCTATAGTGTCATTAATATGGTATTTAATGCTTAGGGTGGTTGTGGAATTTGAAATGGTGCTTTCTTTTTGTTATGGTGCTTTTTTCTATTATATAATTTTTCTAAGACATGGAAACTGCTTTGGATTATATTTAATAACAGGAGTGCTGACTTTACTGTACTTGTTACAGCTCTCTATATATAAATTATTAATAAAATGCTAAGAAACCTGAGTTATATTGATTCTAGACCAAACACAACAAAGTAAGTTTATTCGTTCTATAGTGTCATTTAATCCATCATGTGATAAGGTTTGAAGGGAAAAGATCCAGTAAAACCTTGTACTGGAAAGATACATACCAGCTCGCTCTCTCAGATCTTCACAGGACATACAGCTCTTCTCGACACTAAACAAATGTTCTGATTCTCAATTACAGGACTTCTCCCAGGCTGCACCAACTCTTTGGAATAACCTTCCTCGCACACTAAGACTTCCTCTACTCTCCGAACTTTCAAGCGCTCCCTCATCTCTTCAGAAAAGCGTACCAAATTCTCCAACCTACTTCCTAACAATTGTCTACACTATTTATAACTACTATGTTATCTGGATAGCCTTTCATGATTAAAACAAACTTGGTCACTTTTTCACCGTACAAAAATTCCCCTCACTTCTGCTACTTACACTGTTGTGTGACTTGATCATACAAAAGCACTGAGTACTTTTACCATGGAAGCAGGGTGGGCCATTGTGTGATATAGAGCACTAGCCCTAATACATCAATCTCCAATATCCTATAGAATGTAAGCTTGTATGCAGGGCCAGACAATAAAAGAAAAATATAGCTGTGGCCCTTGCAAAACCTCAAAGATATATCATATTTAATAAAAAATAATATATGATGTCCACAATAATTATCAATAAACAATAAAACATTTATTAAGATAATCACAATTTAAAATTGCAGGACTGTATTTAGTGGAGAATATGAAGTCCAAACCTCATAATAAGCGACAGAGGATTCAATAAAAGCAAGCTTGTTAGTAGCAAAGCAGCAAGCATGAACAGAGACAACAGTCAGCTGTCCAAACAGTGTATAGCAGCAAAAGCAAAATCAGTTTCAATGAGCAAGGGCAAGTGATTTGAAGAAACTAAGTAACGGTGCCAACCGAGTCCACCACTTGGGGGAAATGTTGGACTAGACCAGTAAAAGTATTGCTGCAGCCATGTCCGGCTGATAGAATCTGCACTTGCAAATGGTTAGGCTCAGATAAGCAAGTCATAGCCGAAAGGAGGCTAATAGCCTCAATACATGCTGTGGGTACGTCCCGCACTTGGCGTGTAGCACTATAAGCAAAGGATGTCCTCAATACAGCCGTCAAACTCCTTCCTCATACAGCCATAGATAGTCGTGATTATGCTGCAGATAATAAAGCGATGTCCTCCATATAGCCGCAACTTGTGTGTATTGCTCTCTGTGCACCCGTGAACTCCTTCCCAACACAACAGGGACTGCAAACTAACATGTCCTTACGCATTTCGTTGCCTTAGCAGCTTCATCAACTTGTATGCAGGGCCCTCCACCTACCCAGTCTTGTTATAATGACTGTTAAAATTGTAAAGCGCTATGTAATATGATGGCGTTATATAAAAACCTCTTAATAAATAGATAAACTGTGACATCATATAGTGTACCCTAACTAGAGGCCTTTACATAATACAAATTAAGCAGTTTTGCACATTAATATGACTTATTACAAGTGGCTGGATTGTATACATTTTAGTACATTTTTTTAGTGTTGCCTGGAATTGCCTATAGCATTATCAATACTTGCGACTAAAGAAAGGATTTTTCTCTTTTTAGTTGCAATATATATTTTACACAGGTTTCAAGATAACAAGTGCAAGTTACTGATTAGTATAGTACTGTAGTTTTAGGGTCGGGCTGCAGGGAAGGGAAGTCTTAGGGTTAGACTGCAGGGAAGGGAGACTTAGGGGCAGGCTGCAGGGAGATGAAGGTTAGGGCAATTTAATGGGAGGGGTTAGGGTAAGATTTAGAAAGGATACTTACTATTCGCTGCTGCAACCTTGTCCTGGGAATCATCAATTGCTTTTCCCCGCAAGTAAACTTAAAATTCAGACCTAACCTCCTTTCCGAATGCCACCTACCCACAAACCACCTCATAGTTTAAGAACCCCTTAACTATTGCATACTGTACATTGATGGTGTACTTGCCACCTAGTGTTAAAGCTTTGCAATGTAGCTTTACAAATGCTCATTATTATGGAACATTAGTTTTGCAGTTGTGAAAAGCAGGTTTCATTGGTGAGGTTTAAGGCTGGATGAGTATGTAAATCTGTAAGTACTTGAGTTGGAGTACTGGATAATGAGGGGAGGCTGCAGGGGAGGGAGGGTTAGGGTCAGGCTGCGGGAGATGGTGGGTTAGGGTCAGGCTGCCAGGAAGGGAGGGTTAGGGTAGCGAGAGGGGAGGATTTGGGTTAGAATTAGGGAAAGGAGTGGGGGACTATTTTTTTTATAACTTTTCGGACCACGGAGCTTTCGGAGCTCCGTGTATTGATTGCTATGTTCCGTGGCTGGGGAGGAAATGGGTGATTCAAAAAATGGCCGTTCGGACCGGAGCCCCACACCCCCCTATATTATAGTGTGTGCAATTCCATTATATAACCCACATGTGCTTTATAAGGTGTGTCACGTCTAGACTGATAATACGACCTACATGTAATACACACTAAAAAAAAGTACATGTTATGTATTACGGTACCAAAAATGGCACACTATAATGATTAGTATAATATAATGAGTATTGATAGGTCTTTGAATGCTACTTCTTACCTGTAAGAGCATCTATATAGTGACAGTAGCTTCATGTGAACTTTCTTTTTTGGACTGTTAATAGCCACAACCCCCCCTTTACTTTCTGAATTAAAACATTAGATTTTATTTTTCTTTGGGTCTATCTGCTCATTGATATTACAATTATTATTTTTAGATATATAAATTCACTTTAATATTCACTTTAATATTCAATATTTATGGTACCCATGGTATAATCAGGTGTTTTGCACCATTAGTGTTTGTTCTGTGATCACTTCTTCATTTGCTTATATATCCAGACCCCTAATATAATGTGCATGTACTTTACATAGTGTGCCAGCCAATTGTTTGTTATTTGTGGTTGTCTTTTTTGTTTTTTAAGTTTCATTGTGGGAGAAAGGTTTCTGGGCAGCAAGAACCAACCATGTTGCTGTTATTTTCTGATGCCAGCTGCATAGGATCTGTTTTTTTCAGATGCTATTTCAGTGATGCAGACTCAGGGGATCGAAAGGTCTCATGAGATTACTTGCCTCAAAAATTACACAAGACACATGAGGTTTTCCAGCTCAGCGGGGAGGAGCTGTCTGCTGAGAAGGTAAAATAAAATCTATTGGAGGTACTGTACTTACAGTCATTTCCCCCTTTTTTATTTGTGATAGTTATTGATAATGGGGGAAATGACTGTATGCCATTATTAATACTGTGGGAAGTAGTTTTACTCAATATTAAAAATAACATAAAGTTGTTTCCCCCCATTCTTAATATTGCAGGATCACAAGCAGGACAGCAGGATGTGAGGTTCCCCACAGCACTCCTTTTTTAAAATTAAAAGTGCTCAGTGCACCTTTCATGGTACACCCCAGTGTAGCATCTAAAGTGTTACCCATAGTAGCTACCTGGAGTCAAGGAAAAAAGGAGAGAAAAGATATCATCTACAACAATGCTTCCATTCTTTAGTCTTCCTTTGTTAATTAATTTGCCATATAATTGGTCAGTTCCTCCTTCAATGATCATTCAGGATTTTCTTTACAACTCCCTTTGTGCTTCTTCTTTCTCTCCTCTCTGCTCCTCTCCTTTAGTAACTCCTATTAAGCCACCCACCTTCCCGCATTTATTTATATAAGGGTGGAAAATTTATGTAAACTCAGTCATATTGATTTTAATGTCTTATTAATTACTAAAATGATATAAGTTATTAGCATATATACCTTATTATGTGTTATTTTTATGATTGCACTGTGTAGTTTCCTCTAATAATTTTTCTGTGGTCTTTATTTAAAGAAAGTTTAAATTTTTAGGGTGTTTTCACTGCCTTTGCAACATTTCTTATGAAAGATGCAAAATAAAAATATATTTCACAAAACATGAACATCCCCTGTTGTATTAATATATAAATTGATATAACTTGTAAACGAGCCATTTTGGTTCCCTTCTCTCATATTCATTTGACATTTTTACAGATTTCTCATTGTACGTTTCAGTTGATTTGGTTTTGATAATACCAGGTTCTAGGAAATACGGGAGATCATTCTTGGAACAGAGAATTTGCTTTTATAACCTAGAGCAAAATGAGATCCTAGAAAGCATAACATGAAATAATTATATCTGAATTGTATATGTTTTAGTAGAGAAACGTAAAGTATTAGGAGGTATTAAACAATTAACTCTTCCTGCCTTCAGATGCCTATGTTTAAGATTGCAGATCTGGTTTGGATTAAAGCCAAACTGATGTAATTTATTAGACGTTTTCATACCAGGGTTTGGGTAAACTAAGCCATCTGCTGCCCTATCATTTCTTCTGGTTTCTATTTCCTCTGGCTTTACTAATGGAGTCTTAAAGGAGCTAATGTTAATGAATCCCTTGTTACAGTTAACATACAACTTTATTTCAGCAGACTTAGAAAAATAATCTACTTATAACATGTAAGAATTGATACAGGAAAACGTTATATCAAAAGAGAGAATAATTGGCTCTTGTTATTAAGGTAAAGGTTAAATTGTCAACTGTCAATTGTCAAAATCTCTTCTATCCTCAGTGTGGCCAATTATTATTATTATATTATTATAGTACAGATTATTAGACACATTGGGCCAGATCCTGAGCTACGTAAGCTAGCTGGTGACGTAAAATCGCCAGTTTGTATGTACTGCGCGAGCGTGCAGCAGATGTCACGCAACGTAACTTTGATCCTCCGCAACTTCAGTGTAAATACGAACGAATGGGGGCATGTCTTCCATACGACACCCAGAAATATGCTTTTTAGGCGGAGGGAAGTCATGTATTGTATACTGTTTTGCAGTCCAACTAATGTTATATATTTTAGTAATTATTACTAGTTGCTTCTATGGCCAATATGTTCAACATTGTGTAGGCTTATGAACATTTGGGGGTTTGAACAGTATGTATATTGTGATCAAGTGAGCTTATATGCTGCCATCAAGTCCCTTTTTGGAATCTGATTTCTTTGTACTCAATCAGAAACTGGTTATTATAGACTCCTCCTACTAGTGTTCCTGGACATTTAGAACTCTCCAACTGTGAATGTTAACTGCGCAGCTGGGTAGAGGATATAATTTCTGTAATACTTATGTTATAGCCACTATAGCTATTCAATCTGCCTCTTTACTTTAGCATAACTGGGGGAAGGCAGAGCTTTGAATGCAGGATGCTGAAGAAGAACACATGGCCTGCTTGTTGGAAGTTAGTTACCGGAGAAATGTGTTTAGGGGAAGCAAAGTAAGGATTTAGGGGTGTTGGTATGCTTCATCAATCTTAGAGGCCAATCTATTACATAGTTTGAGGGAATGCCCAATATTACGCAATTTCTGGCTGCAAGTCAAAAAATATTCAGAGCAATACCTACTAAATCATGTGCCATTTACAGCGGAGTGGGCAGTGTTTGGCGTACTTCCTAGAGGTCAGAGAGTGGAAAGGGGGATTAAAAAATTATTATTAATAATTAGTGCGGCAGTTCTACAATCCTGGACTAACACCTCAGCCCCCCCTTTACGGTTGTTTCGAGAAAAACTTTACTTTCTTTTCAGAATGGACTGGATTGAAGCCCTCATAGATAAAGAACGTAAAACCGAGAGTTTTTTGGGGGGTTTGGGAATCTTATATACGGTCCTTGCCAGAGGTGATTCAACATAAGATTCACAATTCCTTCCAATACATAGAGTATTATGCTCTCCGTCAGATTGCAGAGGATCCGCCTTTACAATTGGATGCTCCGGATCGTGTGGATCACTAGTGCGCGGCTCCTCCTTCATTGGGTTTCTCTAATATGTTCGGATATCATGGTAATGTAGCTGCCATGCTTTTTCTTATTTGTCAGGTTAAATGCATATAGCTACCTCACTTCCAGAAGGCGTCATCCCAGCTTCTAAATATGTATAAATAATCACTTATGAAAAATGTTGTGAGATAATTTTGTAATGAATGTACTTGGACAATGTTATCAATAAAAATCTTTATTGGGAAAAAAACCCCAAAAAACAATGATGTGTTTCATACTTGAAACTGTGCTATACAGAAGCAGAAAGGCCTTGACGTTGGCTGTAACTTAATCTGAACAACTTCCATTTTGTGTGTACTGTTTGGGAGCTTGTCTGGGAGCAGCAGCTGAGGGAGGGTTTTTCCACAGCAGTTATTTTGGAGACTTTAAGGGGTGTCTCCTGAGGTAAGTTAAAAACATATATATATATGACCCAACATTGGGACTCTCATTGTTAGAGCTGGGACCACCATAAGCAGAAAGGCCTTGACTGTTGCTGGTGATTTATCATATATTTGCAAATATGTGTAACGGACATTTCTGCAGTTTATGTTATCGATAGAATGGTATAGTCTGTCACTGAGTAATGGCAGTGTTGCTGGAGATTCTCTATCCTGTATGTATGTTACAGATAGACGGTATAGTCTGTTACTGGGTAATGGCAGTGTACCTGGGGCATTTCCTTTCCTTTGTTTCTGTGGCTAGCAGATTCCCCCTGCCTTTCATGCACCTGTTTGCATTCACCTATAAATTGATCTGAGCAACTTTCATTTTGTGTGTATACAGAAGCTAAACTGGTGTATAAGTGGTATCATACCTCCATAGGTTAGGAGTAGCTCTGGCAAAATCCTTACAGCAGGATTCAAGCTATCAATGAGTCAGTGAGTTGACAGTTAGGGCAATATAAAGAAGACAAGAAGGACAGAGAGTGGACATGAGATTGGATATGTAGGGTGTTCTCACTACATTCCTAACAGACCATAACACATGCATAAAACACATTTCTTTCTTGGAACTGACTTCCTATGTTATTCCTGTCTTATTCTCAAGCAGCCAACAATTCAGAATCTACATAACAAGCAGTGGGGAATTTCTAATTAAACATGTAAGACATATGCCAGAAGGGACAGGAGATACAAGAAGACCTCTACTGGGTCCAACCTTCCATGGAGCTCCAAAGCCTTAGCCCTGTCCAGGCTCTAATTTCTGTCAAGAAGCCTCTGTGATCTGTCTCCAAGAGGGGCAACAATAATAAACCTAAACAGTTCCTAAAAAAATCTAAAGTAATTTAAAAAATGATGTCTGTGAATCATATTTGTTGATACCAATAAACCAGTAAACATATTTACTACATGACAGTATAAGAGGCAATAAAGAACACAAGCTCTAGTTCTTTTATGTGATCTCCTGCGGATATAATAAAGATGATTATCTTTACGACAATGATTTATTCAGAGGAAGAAAACAAGTAAAGCGGTTCTATATAAGGTGCTTAGTAATTACAACCTGTAACAGCTGTGCCTTCCATTCCAAACATTCAAAGAAAAACTAGAAATGAAATAACCTTCTACAAGTTACAAAACTAAAAACAGTAATAAAACTACAAGATTTTATAACAAACAATTTCACTATTATGTCATGCAGACTGCATTATAGAGGGGCAGATTCATAGTTAGGGGATGAAATATGCTTCTGAAATAAAGTATTTTGCAAAGAAAGAGATATAAATTAATTTAAGAAATACTGTCTGATTTGCACACAAAACCAGTTTTATTTTTAAATTCTAATTTAGTTGGTAAACGTTCCCTCCTAATTCTAATTTTGTCCTCACATTTTAAATTTGCATTCTCTTTGCATCGGAACATTGCATTGCCAGCGGGCAAACTTGCTCCTCTTTTGGCATATGGGGCTGGATCCAGCCTTAAGTAAGTGCTTGAACTTAGTTACTCCTGGGCTAAACCATGTTGATTGCAGGGGGAGTCAAGTTAATTGTATTCTTTGCATGCAGGGTTATATCTTTGAATTGCTTACTGCACACAGATGCTGACCAGCTTTACTATCACACTGTTATTTAGACTTGGGATAGGAAACATCACCTCTCAACTCTAATACTGTTTGCAACAGATGAAATATGACTCCCCTACAATCAACATGGTTTAGCCCAGGAGTAACTAATTTCAAGCATTTACTTAAGTCTGGATCCAGCCCATAATCATAACTCTGACTCAATCCCAGTGCCTATTTTATACTACGTTACATAAATATTTATTTTAATGTTAGAAACCTTACTTTATATGAAACTACAGTAAGTTATAAATACACAATAATGCCTCCACAGTCATAGTCTATATACTTAAATAAAGACAAGTAATAACACCTAAATCAACAACTACTAGTGATGCAAATTAAATTTATTACAACAATTCTATAGAAGAGTAAAGGAGTAGGTTTGCCAAAAGAGCATCTGAAAAAAAACATATGAAAGTAATGAAAGTATTAAAATCCACAAAATTCAGTCGATTTTTATAAGATTGAGATGCAGATACTGTTTCTAAGTTTAATTATGAAATAAACAAATAAAATCATAATTAAGAAAATACCCTTATTTTGAGACATTATCCAGCAAAAATAGTTATTTCCCAGGATCCGATGACTGCTAAAATGGATGGTTCTTAAAAATATACTCTTAGTATATTTATACAGCAAGATAAACATCCTTCTTAGATGGCTTTACTTTATTCAAATCTTTCCCATCATGGTTCTTATCCTCATTCAATTGCACTGTTTACCAAATTTCTATGGTGTTTTTTCAGATATCCATTTATACTATTTGGCTTTAAACCATATTCAGGTGATGGCATTTTATACTGACACCTGAGATTTGTAATTTGCAATCTGTAATGCCCTCTCTATTGACCAGATCCAGAATCTGTCCATCCAAATAAGAGAGGGGAGTGAACTACCCTGTCACTCCTCTCTCTCATGCATAACTAGTGTGACTTACACTGCTATAAGGCAGCCTAAAGTCACATATGCAGATCAGTGGTCCGTCCAACCACTGCTCGAATGTGGGTGGTGACACCAACACTGTACAATTAACATGCTTCCCCCCGCCCACCTTAGCAGACGGAGGAGGGAAAGCACAGCCCTTTAGAGCTTAAATGCCATCGTATGGAACTAAATTCCCACCCTGTTTGCCAAATGGGTAATATTATAAACACTAATGCTTTAGTACATACTTTCCATCTCGTCTTACTCTTCTATGAAACAGCCCTGAGTTTTATCCTGACCAATCACAGTTACATTTTTCCATGATAAATCTGGGGATGTCGTTTAATGATATATTGTAAACCAATGTACAAATGATCACAAGAAGCTACTCTAAAAAAAACTTTAAATATCAGATAAACCAAATAAGTATTAAGTCCAAGTACTGCAGTAACCAAATAAATGTAAACAATAACTATTAGTCATTCTTAAAAATACAGCATTTATATGCAGGTGTTTAATACAGTTTCCCGCCCTTATTTTAGGCAAATCACCTCCCTTATAATACTAATGTGCCAACTAGGGCCCATAGGGCCAAAATCCCTAAGTCTAGCAAAAATATTGCCTCACAGATCAACAAGGACCGTTGGACAGTACACAACACTGCGTCATTGGACGGTATACACTGGGAAGATATCTGCTGTCCGTACCCAAGAGTCAACCATAATATAAAAATAATATGTCTGTGTACAGTACTTCACCCACCTCATAGTAATGTGCTTCTCTGAAGGTTTAAATTCCATGCATGTATTATGGTACTAGGTAGTAAAAAAAAATTGTAGGAGGACATTACATTACATTTCATTTTATATTGGCTTGATTTACCAAGTTAATTCGAGTCAACCATAAAAATAATATGTCTGTGTACAGTACTTCACCCACCTCATAGTAATGTGCTTCTCTGAAGGTTTAAATTCCATGCATGTATTATGGTACTAGGTAGTAAAAAAAAATTGAATTGT
>WWET01000511.1:534839-580549 GCA_011038615.1 Limnodynastes dumerilii
GCAGGAATGTGTGTGTGACTGGTGCAAATAGGAGATAGATGTGTGGTCTATCCTGTGCAATTGCGAGAGCTACATTCGCAGCCTAGCAACATTGCCAATGCCGTAAGAGAATAAAAGTCTGATGGGATGGTGCCATTTGTTGGAGAAGAGAGAGCGCAATATCTGTCTCCTTCTTTATTCTAATGTCTGCTCCCTGCTCTAGTGTCTGCTCTAGTGAAGGCTTGTGCAGGAGGAGGTGTCAGATGACATCATCTTCCTGTTTGTTAGACTGCCAGGGCAGGACCTGTTCCCTCTGCTAGTTGGAGTTAGTCACTGAACTGCACAGAAGTGCAGCTCCCAGCCTCCTCACACAGTAAACCTTTACATACAGCCTGAACCATCAGATCTGAGAAGCTGCTGCTTTACCATATCCCTGCTGTACTGTGAGTTTCTATTGTTGCAGAACATCCATCTTAACTGCTGAATACTTTAACCCCTTGTGTACCAAAACTGCATAACCTGATACTACTTGCTGTCTTTACTGAATAAACCTAAAAACTGGTTAAGAGCATATGTGTGGACTACAGTCCCTATCCAACTGTCAGCTATCCTATCTGCTGTCAACTATCTTGCACCACAAGACTCTGCCAATAAATGGTACAAGTACATTTTTCAACACTCTACTAGCACAAATTCCACACCACAAAAAATTAGTTCTATTTTTTTTACTGCTATCTAATGCTAAACTCTCATGAGAAGCCATGCACTTCTAGTAGCTATATGTGAGCTCACAGTGTTTCTGCTGAATCACATGGGTGGGACTATTCATAGGACACACCCCTTTGGTGGCTCCGGACACACCTCTTTGGTGAAACTGCCGTTTATAGTGCTATCCCAATCTCCCTTATTTTCATTTATAAAAGCTGGAAACCATGCACTGGATCCAGAAGTCATAGCAGATTCTGTACATTTGTCTCCACTGTAGTGGCTAATGTTAGGAATTTGCTATCCTATATTCTGTACGTGTGATTGGGGTGCACACCCCCTGCACCTCCCTCGCACATGCAGGACCCTACCTTAAGTCTCCACATGTGGAAGGCCAATGTATGGAATGGAGGATCGTAAGTAAGGGCTTAGCCAAGCCTGTCCCGTCACCAGAGACTGAATTCCATACAGAACGTAGTGTACGTAAGTCCTTACTGTCATTAATAGAGAAAAGTTGTTTGTCATTAACAGAGATTTGTAGAGACCCTTGTGGCTGGTTTTCATTTTAGCTTTGCTTCTATTTTGGGTTTTGGGTTTGGTTTTGCAAAACCACCCTTTAGGGTTTTGGCTTTGGTACAGGTTTTGTGTTTTCGATTTCATTAAAATAGTTAAAAAAACGGGAAAAAAGGTAAAATCATGACATTTTTATTGCGACATTAGTATTTATCATATTAATGTTTATTTACAGTTATTTACAGACAATGGGCCCGATCCTGAGTTAAGTACGACAGGGGAATTACGTATGTAATTCCCCTGTCTGGAAGGGTGTGAGCTTGCGCACAATCTTCTTACGCCGGCTGTTACGTAAAAGGGGCTTTTTATGACAGTCGTATCTCCGCCTTGAAGGTGGAGATTGACATGTTAATGAGGGGACGGTGCGGTTGAAGCCCCGTTATGACTAGGTGTGCGGCCATAGGTGTGTGGCCTTAGGTGTGCGGCCGTAAGCCCAGTTGTCAGACAACTTCCAGGTTTCTGCAGACAGCTGTCTTCGTGGCGGTGGTAAGTAATTGCGCCTTTATCTCTATTTATCTGGTTGTTCTCTGTTCTTCTTCTTGTTTCTTTATTGATGCCCTTATGAAAATCTCCAATGTGGGAAACGTCGGACTAACCATGCTCTTTCTATGATGATTATCTATAATGGACATTAAAATGTCTTTTTTTCTGCTATCACAAGTCTCTGGTGTACATTCATCTTTCCTATTTGTATTACTTCTAAAACATCATGTTTAGCACCCAGAGCAGCTATAATTATTGGGATGCCGTTCTTTTGGATTTATATATATATATTTCCAAGATGGAGGTTGCTCAAATCAATCTATAAGGTAATTATACAGCTGGTGCACAAAAAGAGTTTGCACAAAACAAAACACGGCCTGGCACTCTAGCCATTACCCAGCGACTAACCATAATCTTCTATCTTTAAGAAAAAAGTCAGAGAATTAGTAACACAGATACATCTGCAGATACAGGATAAGCCACCTGCCACTTAAAAGGCTTCTCTGTTAGGTGGTCCTAACTCTAAAAATTAGAGTCCCAACATTGGTGTCCTGATTCGCGGGCCTCAAAAGGGACAGGGCCTAACTGTGATGTAAGCCCCGTTTCTTTTTCGGCCCGTGCATAGGGACAGTCCCACCGCAGGGGAAGGGGGGCTCATTTGGCGTCTATTTCTTTCCTCCAGAAGATCTCAGAGAGAAGAAATAGATGCCGAATGGCTCCCCTTCCCCTGCCAAATCTGAGTACAGGATGAATGCCACAGGGTCCCCTGTTCTGAGGAGCCCATGTGCACTGCTCAACCTGCACCCATTATAGACTTCTGGACTCTAACAAGTGCTTGATTAATTAAGAACTAGTTGTCCCAGATTCTTTTGAGTGTGTTATAGTTTGTAATACTTGTGTACAATGCTGCTGCTTGTATGTTATTATGTGTATGTATATCTTTCTTTTATTATATTGCATGAAGTTATTAAAAAATGTAAATCTAATGTGCACTAGGGCCCCCATATGTTAGATGCCCAAAGTGTCCCACACACCTTAATCTGTTCCAGATTATAGTGTAGTATATAGTGTCCTTTAGTGTATTATAGTGTACTATAGTTCAATATATAGGGCCGTATTCACACCTAAGAGTGAGTTAGGTGCGGACAGATCTACACTTAACTCACTTGTCCTGCCCCTAACCCTCCCCCTATTTTAAGGTACCTTATGGCACTTATGAGTACCATAGGGCTACCTTACAGTATATTACAGGGTTGCCGACTCTCCTGGAATATCCGGGAGACTCCCAAAATTTGGGCAGGTCTCTCGGTATATTGCAAAGCTCCTGCGAGCCCCACCAGCCATTAATTATTACTGTAATCCCTAGCGTTACTAGGGATGTGCGGGGCTTGATGATGTCATCAAGCCCCGTCCATCCCCTGAAACGCTAGAAATCACAGGAGTGATTGACAGGGTGCGGGGCTTAATGACGCGATTTGCATAAATCACGTCATTAAGCCTCCCCCTTGCAGAAATCCATGACTTCCCTCTGGGTTCTCTTGGAGGGAAGTTCTGAAAAGTCGGCAACCCTGGTATATTACTGTGCGTGGTTTCCTTTCAAGAACCTTTCCTCTTCCTGCCTAGGGCTAAAACAGGATTAAGGAGTGGGGGCTGCAAAGATAAAAAAAAAGACCCGTGGTTGGGCTACAGAAAAAGAAATGGGCCTGGAGTGGGGGTTAGAGAGAGACAGGAGCCTGGGATTGGATTTAGGCGAAGCTATTCCTCTAGCTGCTCCCTTTTCATTAGCTACAGTTGTTCATTGAGTTTTATTGATTAATACAAATGGCCACTGTTACTCTCTGTCATTTGAATGTTTGACTGATCTGCCTACCCCTATTTCCTCCTCTCTCCTACCTCCCCCTCCGCAGAAGACTTTACTGGTTTACCTGTGTTGTTTCATTCTATTTCTGCTTGGTAACACCAGGTTTATAATTACAACTGTATTTTTGTAATGTACTACAAGTAGCACTGAAATCTGCTTGTTATATTACGATACTAGATGTATGCCTTTGGGCACACCCCTTGAACGTACGTATTTTGTCAAGATATGCTTTCCAAACCCTACCTTAACTTTTGCCAATGTAACCACAGTGATACGCACACGTACGTATGGGCAACACGAATTTACGCAGCTAATCACGCCCATACTGTACACTTTAAATACAAACCCCCGCCTACTTAATGTATTTCAGACGTATTTTGGACTCGCCTAAAATCGGCACGCCCACACGTAAGTATTTACGTGACACATACGTGAAAGGCCCATTCGTTCACAATTACGCTACGTTACTGTACGTATTTTCTATGTTGCGCATGCGCAGTACTTACCAAAAGGCAATTTTACGTCTCCGCCATGCGTAAATTTGCTCTCAAGCGTTGTTCTGGATCTGGCCCATTGTCTTTATTCAGTGTAGATGACCTGGGGTGAGTGACGTAACTGGAGGGCATCCATCACACATGTGAAGTCGTGAATGGCTTGTCAAGGTCTCTGAAATGCAGTCCTGATGGGTTTATCTGAACACAACCTGCTCATCTCTAGCAATTACACAATATCAATTGCCCTTTTACATTACAAACAAGCAGACTTATATTCTTCCTACAGTCTCAAAAAATTCAGATAAAGGTATATTTGCTACCTGTTGAGTTGTTAGTGTACAAGGATTAATTAACACTTATGACAGGGTGATGCACAATTGTGAGTAATACAGTTGCTGAATGCAAAGCAGATATAGGTTATTGTGAAAATTATTTGCAATTAATATTTTGTTTGAAAATATATCTTTGCAAATTGTCAGAACCTCACTAGCTTTTTTAGTATGCTAATCAATCTCAAAACATGCTTTCTCTAAGTAGTGAAATGTCACTTAAGCCCAACATTCCAATAATTCTCAGTGGCTTAAGTAAACCCTTAGATTGAGAAAAAGTCATTACATTTGACCATTTTTTCAATTTACTTGTCGATCAACAGCTTTTACCATACAAACTATAATATAGCAAAATATTAATATAAATACAATGTTGAATTATCACAAGTAACATCCAGGTAGCCTTTAAACTTCCTTTGCTCAATTCAGGATTTTTTTTTTAATTAGACCATTTCACGAATCATGAATCACGAGAACTAGACAAAATCATTTCATAATCTCTAATGTTTATACACATTTTGTAGAAAATGCAGTAATTACACATGTGCATAACAAGTTGGACTACTAAAAGCCAATCATTATTAGTATTCACAAATATGATGCCCTACAAAATTTTGGAACAATTAATGATAGAGAAGATTCAACTGAATGATAAATATACTTCTTTTAGAAATATACAGGCACGCCACAATTGTTGATGATTGTTGATTGGTTGCTTTATGTTCAGTAATAAGCAGATCATTTGACTGACTTTTATTGGAAGAGTTTCCGATGACAGGGTAGAGTAGAGCCTGACTCCCCGTGAGCATTATTTATTAGGTAAATCCAAACTGGCTCAGAAAAAAATGCCAACTCCATTCCATATTGTATTCTTGAAGTATTCATGATAGAGTATGTGGGTCTTTTAAAGTGTGATAGGTGTGAAATAAGATTTACTTTGTGAAAAGTGGTGTTGAAGAATGTGTATTAAATTATCTACTTTTTCCAGGCTATCCAGTTACATAACCCAATG
This sequence comes from Limnodynastes dumerilii, assembly GCA_011038615.1. Taxonomy (NCBI): domain Eukaryota; kingdom Metazoa; phylum Chordata; class Amphibia; order Anura; family Limnodynastidae; genus Limnodynastes; species Limnodynastes dumerilii. The sequence goes on from WWET01000511.1 coordinate 540,276, forward strand.
TGTTTCAATGTAACTTTGATTCATTCTTGGATTGTGTCATATGTAACATTTATATAAATTCTCAAAGAACAAAACTAGTAATACCTGAGATCAAAGTGATCAAAAATGACATAGAATCCTTTAATCTCAGATCTGGAAAAACACACATGTAATACATATGACTAGAATTATCGCTAAGGTTCTATTTTCCTTGATTTTGGATGGAAAGTCATAGATAGTTAAGCTACAGCCATGTGTCTTATAGTGTAAAATATTTTGGAGCCTTAACCAAAAATAGTGACCTGCCATTGTCACATAATACCCAGATATTATAATATCACGAGACAAGACTATTCAAGACAAGACAAGATTATTAATCATACTGGACCGGATGCGCCCTCCAGATGTCGTAACGTAACACTAGCGTAGCAAGTAGCAACCAAGGAAATGGGCTGTGCTTCCCCTCTGCCCGCTAATGTCCCACGCCACCCTGCCATCAGAATCTATTCCGATGAAAGTGCATTATGTGTGCATACAACACAAGCAAAATGTGATCATTCTGCTCTTTATGAGTGGAAAACAGTTGTTTTGCTGAGCTCTGGATCCTTTTTTTTTAAACATTTTTTCAAATGTAGGAAAAATTCCAGAAATTCTGTTAAATACTTTTAATGTAAACTGTAATTGTTCGTTATATAAATCTATTACTATATAAATTATAGTTATAATTAACCCTCCGCTTCCTCCATCTCAGTTAAACATGCTTTTTGCCAAGGAATGCACTATTTGAACTTATTTATAATATTAGTCTAAAAGGCCCCAAGTTTAGTCCCATGAATTCCTATCTTTTACTACAGGGTGATATGACATTGTATTGTTCTCTACTGATTGGCTTCAGATTTAGTTAATCTTGCTAATTTTCACTACAAGTGTTATGGATACTGAAATACCTTATACAATATTTGCAATATCAATATGTTTTTCTAATGTTTTAAGGAGTAATATATGCTTTGCCATATACTAGTACAGCTGTATTAATAGTACATAACACATGTGCAATGAATTAAAATGACTAGACAACCGAATTTGAGTATGCAGTTGGTGATAAGTGTGTGCATGGATACTGGCGCAGTTTGTTTTTGTTGGTGGAAATTTGGGAAAACTGATACAACTCTGATTTTGGTGCAATCCTTTTAATGATTTTTTGCACTTAATAATAATTGAGGAATCTAACATTAATTACTAGTCTTTGCATTTTAATATTGTGTGAAATAGAATGTAGAATAATACAGCTGTCCTGTTTTTCAAGACTGAAATAATATTCCTCGTCATGTAATTATAACGTGAGCTTGAGTTATAAAATAAATGTTTACATGACACCAGTACCATAAAAGCTGCAACTTCTCAATCAAACCATTTGCTGTGGTTTGGAAACGTGCAAATATTCCTTGGAAATACTCCACTGTTTGACCAAACCTATATCTTGCAATCCATCAAATTAATGTTTATGCCATAACAAAATCAAACTGTTTGTCATCATTATTAAAAATATTTCTGGGGAAACACATTCATTCATGATCTAATGAAAAAATATAAAATAAAGATTCTGTTAAAAAATAAAAAATAAAATACTTAAAATGTTGATCAAAGCTATAATTAAAACAAAATGTTACTTGTTTATGTGTATATTGCACATCTGAAATTGTATTGGTAAAAGGAATTATATTAATAAAAGAAATACAAATTAAGATAATTGCTTTATTATGATCGTAAATAAACAAACAATTCCAGTGGCCCTATTGCAGTTCTCAGGCTGCTAAGTCCTTAATTCTGCCCAAGGCCAGATATGCAGCAGTGGGTCAGGCACTGTGTCTGCTGCCATAAGAATATGGAGGTTGATGGACTGCTAGTTTGTGGGGGCCTCCTTGTGTGTGGGAGCTCCCTTCCCCATCGCCCAAGGTGCATCCGGCAATTATGTTGGTGTGAAGATTTTCTAGTTGTTTGTTACAATTATGTTGCTCTTTAAAGTTTTATATAAAAATATGAGTATACTTGTCCAACAAAGGATGATATACATGATGATGTTTTCTGTTAGGCCATGGAATTTTCTTCCCAAGGATAAATATACACATGCAAATGTTATCCCCCATGCTTTCATGTTCTGTATTATAAGTGTTCACTTTTGATATTCTTCCTACACATAAATATATATATATAGGTGTGGGTCCCCCGCTCAGAACGGCCCTATTTCGTTAGGATCGTTTCCTCCCACCCAGTTTCGAATAAAAAAGTACCCCACTCCTTTCCCTAATTCTAACCCTAACCCTCCCCTCTCATTACCCTAACCCTAACCCTCCTTTCCTGGCAACCTGACCCTAACCCTCCCTTCCAGGTAGCCTGACCCTAACCCTCCCTCCCCACACCCTGGAGAGGATACTCACCTTTCCCTGCAGTCCGGCGGTAGCAGCGCGGCGGCGGGATATCGGCGGTGGCGGTATTTCCGACTAAGAATGGGTGAGTATGAGTTTCTGACCGGGGACTGACAACGTATATATATATATATATATATATATATATACGCACACACATAAACAATAATTAAGATAATTATAATGATAATAATATAAAAATAAGAAATATGAAATCATTGAACATTTTAAATGTGTCAAAGTAATCTCTAGTTATAAAAAGGTGAACTGACATGGGAGACCTAAAAAATTCCAGCAGATGAAAGTAAGGTTTGCTGTAATTGGTTCCATCTTGGCCATGAGGTTACACTCTCTTTGTGCATTAATTTTAAAGGCCCTTTTCTGTAATTATGAACAGAATGGATAAAAATAAATTGATATATTAGTATGGTTTATAAATATTATTGCTTTTTTCTATTTCCTTTTTAAATTAAGATATTTTACTATTTAGTGTACATATAAAAGTATAACAGACATTTACTGCAAACTGCAAAAAACATTTTCAGACTTTTGTTTTAGTAAAGATCTCAAGGTATGTTGTATACTGAAATACTGACAGAAGAAATGTGATTAATGCTCGTCTAACTGAAGAAGCTCTGTGGAAAATAATCTCTATTTAAAAAAGGCATATATATCATACTGAATATAGAGCATTACCTGCTGGTGAAGAAGATAGCCTTCATCAAGAGATGAGAAAGCATCTTTACTATAGACTGCTACCACTATCTCTCAGGATATAGACAATATAATAATTAATAATTAAATAAAGCATTATCCTTTAATGTATATATAAAAATATAAAATAATGATATAAACAAAATGTATGCCCCTTTAGTGGCCAACGCAGGATTTTGAAAGGGGGGTTTCCAATGTTTGTAATACATGTGGGGTATATTAGGGGTCTGAACATGCCACCCTATATAAAGTACATGTGGAATATATTAGAGGCCAGGAAATGGCACAAAGTATAATATATTAATTTTATTATTATTGTTAATGTTTATTTATAAGGCATCACACAGTATCTGCAGCACTGTAGAAAGGCACCGTTACAAATATAACACAATTAACAGACAGGGTATAAGTTTAAATAAATAAGGAATACCATACAACTACAATGCAAAAATAAAATACAGTACAAAAATATATGGCTTATATTAAGGTTTAGGAATGACACACCATAAACAGTATATAGTGTACCATCCCCAGACCCCTAATATACCCAAAATCAACTTTATACCATATATTTTATTACAGTATGTGTCACTTCCAGGCTCAAAATACACCCCACATGAACTTATTGTATGACATTCCCAGTCTGTAAATATACCCCTCCTATATTATGGTATGTGCAATTACTAGACTCATATATCCAATACATATTTTTAAGAAATAAAAATAAAAAGGTGTAAAAAATTAAAGTGAAATATTTCAATATAATTAAATTCAATATAAATATGCTGTATATGTCCTGATAATACTGCAATGTGTATCTCCATAAATGGAAGCTAGAATACACATATAAATGATTAAGATTAATTCTAAATAGCTATGAGATGAATAAGAGGATTCAATATTAATAAGGCTTTAATAAACCATTGTAATAAGGTTATATACAGTATTTATCCCCACAGTAAGGTTTAATATGCCCAAATGCTCATTATTATGTATGTGGGGAGTATTAAGATTTAAACTCTAATATGGGGGCATGTGAAGTAGTATTATTAAGGGCCACTGTCCACCATAAAAACGTTCCATATATCCCAAGTACACCCCCTGCTCCTATCTTTCCTGTCCTGTGTCCATCTTTATTCATTGCCACCTTGTTTTTCTACAACTTCCACCCCATCCATGCCCTTGCCTCTCTTTTACACCTCCAACCCAGGTCCCTGTCACTCTCTAACCCCCACCCCAGACCTCGGTCTCTCTCCAACCCCGACTGTAGACCGCTGTCACTATCAAACCCCAACCCTAGACCTTTGTCTCTCTCCAACCCCCACTCCAGGCCCCTGTTTCTTTTTCTGAACCCCCACCCCAGGTCACTGTTTTTACTCTGCAGCCCTCACTCCATACCCCTGTTTCTCTCTCTCTAGCCCTCACTCTATGCCCCTGTTTCTCTCTCTCTCTAGTCCCCACTCCATGCCCGTTTCTCTCTCTCTCTCTAGTCCCCTGTTTCTTTCTCTCTAGTCCCCACTCCAGGCCCCTGTTTCTTTCTCTCTAGTCCCCACTCCAGGCCCCTCTTTCTTTTTCTCTAGTCCCCACTCTATGTGTCACACCCCAAGATGCTGTTAGCAGTGGGGCGAAGTGCAAGGATGCGAATTGCGGAAGTGAATGCAGATCGAGAAGATACTCGGAAAAACGACAACCAACACAACTTAGTTCAGAAGAAAAAGAATAATTTTACTATTCTTCTTTTTATGTGTAGTATTTTTCATTTAACATTAATTTAATAAATAAGATTTGCATGACACAGTGAATAATATAACTTGACATTCAAAATTCATTAACAATGTTCAGAGTTCCATAAAAAACATTTGGTTGTTGGAAACATTTCATAAGTGTCAGGGAAATCCAACATTTGTTTACCTTTTACAATATCATCAATAATCATCAACTAAATACATTTTCCTTTCCATTTTTTAAATTATATACTTTTGAATGTATAACCTCTTTACATGTACACATCAATATGCTTAGATTCAAAATATCTTTGCAGAAAAATATTTAACCTTTACTTTAAAAACATTTAAATTAATCTTTAATCTTTCTAAGTTTTAAACTATTACAATAAACTTTACTCCTTTAATTCCCCCCCCTGTGTGTGTTAGGATTGGCACAGTCTCTGTCCTCCTCTATATATCATATGTCTGTGCTGGCTGCCGCTGGTGATTAAAGAAGAATGTGCCTATCCTATACACAGTGTGCACACAGTGCATTAAATAATTTTTTTTTTTTTTTGGTCATTCAGTTTCTCCAAGGGGGTTTTTGGGCAACTGGAAACCCCCTGTGTGCGCCACTGCCCTCCCAGTAGTAATCTAGGGTCGTATTCACAGATCCATTTTTGCGTATTTTTAAGATCGGATGAGCTGCGCCTGCGTAGTAACTTTATTTATGCTATTTACGTTCATTTTAGGCACGGAAGTCCATTAGGTACGTATGCGTGAATCGCACTTGGGGACATACGTGTACACATATAAGGGTAATAAGATAAGGGTGCCCTATGGAGGCGGAAGTCACCGAAAACGTGCTTGCATATAATTGCATACCTTTAACTAACGGATCTGTGAATACAGCCCCTAATTCCATTGTACATTGTGTAAACCATTAACAGCCAATTTACATAGATACATAGAACCATAGAAAGTGACGGCAGATAAGAGCCACATGGCCCATCCAGTCTGCCCATTTGTTTATTTAAAACTATACTGACCCGAGACCATATTTACTCTCAATTTAGTTTAAGATTTAGGATCTCCTTATATTTATCCCAAGCATGTTTAAATTGTTCTACTGTGTTAGCCTCAACCACCTCAGATGGGAGGCTATTCCACTTATCTATCACCCTTTCAGTGAAGTAATTTTTCCACACATTTCCTCTGAATCTACCACCCTCCAGTTTATATTCATGCCCTCGTGTTCTACTGCATCTCTTCCTTTGAAAAATGCCACCCTCCTCTAGCTGGTCACAACATTTGAAATATGTGAAAGCTGCTATCATATCCCCCCTCCTCCCTCTCCCTTCTCTGCCCCAAGCTATACATGTTTAGTTACTCTTGCCTTTCTTGGTATGATTTGTGACACATGCCATGGACCATTTTAGTTGCTCTTCTTTGCTCTTTTTCAGTCTCTAATGTATTTATGTCTTTCTGGAGATATGGCCTCCTGAACTGAACACAGTATTCTAGGTGAGGTCTTACCAACTATCAACCTCACCTAGTACTATCACTACTTCTCTCTTTCTGCTACTAATTCCTCCCCCTATGCATTCAAGCATCTGACTTGCCTTTCTCATTGCTTGGCTACCTTTAAATCACATGAAATAATGACTCCAAGATCCCTTTCCTCTTTAGTAGCTTCTAATGTAGTGACATTAATGATATATTGAGCTTTTGGCTTTTGTGCCACAAGTTCATGATTTTGCATTTTTTTGGCATTAAACCGCAGTTGCCACACTCTTGACCATTCCTTCAGTCTTCCTAGATCATCCCTCATTTTGTGTACCCCTTCTGTTACATATTCTTGTGTCATCTGCAAAAAGGCATATTTTCCCCTCGATGCCACAGACAATATCACCTATAAAGATATTAAATAGCACTGGTCCAAGTACAGAACCCTGGGGTACTCCACTGGTTACCTTACCATCCCCAGAAGGGATTCCATTTACTACAACCCTCTGTTGTCTATCCTGTAACCAAGATTGTATCCATACAACTATCTTTAAGTCCAGTCCCAAAGTTTCCAGCTTATTTAACAGTCTGCGATGTGGCATAGTGTCAAAAGCCTTACAAAAATCAAGATAAGCTATGTCTACAGCTCCCCCTTTATATAATACTTTACTGACCCAGTCAAAAAATTCTATAAGATTTGTTTGACATTATCTTCCCCCAGTGAATCCATGCTGCTTGGGATCCTGTTACTGGATTTAAGATACTGTACAATTTGTTCCTTTAACAGTGTTTCCATCAATTTCCCTACTACTGATGTTAGACTCACTGGTCGGTAGTTTGACGATTCTTCCCTACTTCCACTTTTATGCAGAGGGACGACATTTGCTATTTTCCAGTCCTCTGGAATCACCCCAGTTATTAGTGACTGATTGAATAATTCAGTTAATGGTTTTGCCAGCACCCCTCTAAGCTCTTTTAGTATCCTCAGATGTATCCTATCTGGTCCCATTGATTTGTCCACTTTCAGCTTCTTTTAATACCTGCTCCCCAGTGAAAGTAGTAGTAATTGCCCCCATTGTATTAATAGCCTTCCCATTTAAAAGTGGTCCCTTCCCCTCTCTTTCTTTTGTGAATATTGAACAGAAATACTTGTTAAGATGACCTGCCATAGCCCTTTCACCCTCAACAAGAATCTCATTCTCCGTTTTGAGCCTTACGATACCCTCCTTATTTTTTCACCTTTCATTTATATATCTAAAAAACCTTTTGCCACCTGTTCGTGTCAAGTGGGCCATTTTTTCTTCAGTTTCTGCCTTTGCTGCTCTGATAACCTTTTTAGCCTGCTTCTGTTTTGCAAAATACTCCTTCTCTGTCATCATTATTTTGAGTTTGCTTATAATTCCGAAAGGTCATCTTTTTTGCTTTAACTATAATTGCTAACTCTTTTGTAAACCACATTGACTTTCTTTTTCTGTTGTTTTTCCTAACCTTCCTTATACAAAGGTCTGTTGCTGTTAATGCATTTTTTCAATTTTCCCACTGCTCCTGTACTACTTTCATGTGCCTCCACTCTGACAAAGAATCACTTACAAATTTTCCCATTTATACAAAATCCACCTTCCAAAAGTCTAGTACCCTGGTCTTTGTGTGGCACTCTCTCAGGCATTATACTAAACCACATTGCTTGATGGTCACTGGATCCTAGGTTCTCACCCACACTTACTTCTGAGATTCTATCACAATTTATAAGCACCAAATCTAAGATGACCTCTTTGCGAGTGGGCTCTCTTACCAGTTGCTTAAGGGACACTCCCTGTATTGAATTTAAAATGTCCTCATTTCTAGTGGAGCTTGCTGAAGACTTATCCTAGTTCACATCACGTAGATTAAAATCACCCATGATTATTACCTCCCCTTTTAATGCCATTTTAGCAATGTCTTGCAATAGGACATTGTCCATTTCCTCCTCTTGCCCTGGTGGCTTATAATATCCATATATATTGAAACCCCTTGGATTTCAAGTGCCTTAGTTTTTTCTCCAATACTCCCTATTAAAGTTGAATTTACATTAAATACAATACATTAATACTCCTCCCCCAATTTTTTCTACTCTATCCTTTCTAAATAAATTATAACCCGGTATAGCTAGATCCCAGTCATGATTTTCATTACACCATGAGTCTGTGATTCCCACAATATCCAGGTTATCCCTTGACATTATTGCAATTAGTTCAAGGATTTTATGTCCTAAGCTCCTAGTATTTGTACACATTGCTCTGAGAGGTTGCATTATACATCTATTCTTCAGTTTATTATTATTGCTAGATATGTTTATATTGCTTTTTATGGTTTCTTTTCCATTAGTGGTGTTATTTTTGACTGGTCACACAAAACTTCTTGGCTCGGGGAGCAGCTATTTTTATTATTTGTATCACTGCCCCCCTCTCCTAGTTTAAATAGTTTCTAATAAAGCAATCAAACTGCTCACTTAGAATATCTGTTCTCACAGAGGATGCAAGCCATCCTTTTTATACAAGTTTCTGTTTTGCCAGATAGCATGGCTATGTTTTATGAAGCCAAATCCTTCCTCATGACCCCACTTCCTAAGCCACAGATTGAAATCATGAATACGCCACATTCTACCATCTTCAAATCTGTGTACTGGCAGCACTTCAGAAAAAGTAACAGTATTTGCCACCTGCTTAAGGGCAGTTCCCAACTTTCTAAATTCATTTTTAACAGCCACAACTCCAGCATTGGCCAAGTCATTTGTCTCAAGGTGGATATTGACATCAACCTCCCTTTATTTGATCACTGCCTTTAGAATATTTAAAATGCGTTTTTTATCCCATGGAGCTGTAGCTCCAGGTAACTACTTCACCTGATTAATAATTTCAGAACTTCTTTTTAGTTGGATACCCCTAACAATAGAATGCCCCACAAGAAGTGCAGTCCTTCTCAGGGATTCCCTTTTCTTGCCATCGGGTTCTCTCAACACCTCATGCTCTACATTGCCTGTTGTGATACAGTCAAGACTTCCAAGTGCTGCATATGAGTTTTGCAAGAGCACAGCTTGTGCAAAGTGTCCTTGTGCAACTGGAACCTTACCAGCATTCTTCACCATAGTCCACCTAGTATGCCTACTGAGAACTCTCTGAGGCAATGGTTAACAGCACTTATGTCCATCAAGAGGAATTCTGGGAACTATTACAGTAACTTCTTGGGCCCCTCATTGCTGAATATTACAGATACTTTTGCGCTGTAAAAAGGTGTGTGTTCCATACCCTCCAATTTTTTTTAAATAAAAAATAGGTACACCTGGGGGGGCGTCTGTGAAAGCGGAATGGCTTATCCTATGAAGGGCCGTGACTTTAATCTGCTCTCATTTGCATGTATGATAAGGTGTAAAATCTCATTTTCCACCTTACCATATGAGCTAAGAACTCACAGGAGAGGGTCTTGTTACTTTAGCAGAGCTGTAGGAGTCCTCACAGCTCTGCTATAGTGATCAGATGCTGCAGGATTGGAAGGTGAATTTAGGGGGGAGGGAACTGCTGGGTCAGAATCTGTTACAGGAGCCTTTTAGCCGGTACAGACCATTAAAAACCGTACTGTACCTGCTAAATAGGTACAGTTGGAGGGTATGGTGTTCATACCTATTGGGGGCATGGGCTGTGCCTCCTCGGGGGTGTGCCAAGCAGGTTTACAGTTCTAGGATTTCTACAGAAGATAACCTTCATTGTTGTCTAGAGATCCTTGACAGAGATGTACAGCGCCCTTGTTGGAGTGTGACATATCTCAATTAGGACAAGAGTTAGGTATATCTTAAAGAATTGTTTAATAACATTTTTAAAACCCTGCATAATTTTTTGGAGTCTAAATTAAGCATAGAAATAATGTATTGATTTTATTAAAAGAGCAATAAAAAACTAACAAAAACAAAGGGATACATAAACAGCCCCCCTTTTATGTTTCCACCCCTCTTGCATATGCCAGTCATCCATTCACCCCCCCTAAATATATTGTGTGCCTCGTGCCTTATCGTGTCTCTGTTGTGTTGTTCTTCTGGTCTCCCTTTGGTACCCTGCTTACCCTTCAGCTGTTCCTCTTGATTCTTGTGGTGTCCTGTCCATTTTACTGTTTGTTGTTGTTGTGATGTCGGCCTCTTACTCCAGCATGCGCTGTAAGCTCTCTTTGTTTACTTCCGTGTCTTTTCCATCTGACTGCAGCTCCATTCTGTGTGTTTCCAGAGTGAGTGGCTGTGTTTCTGAGCCTCATTGCGGGCTCACTCTGTCCATTCTCAGTAACCCTCTGAGTATTCTATCTATCAGAGTGGGTGGTCGTGTTTCTGTGTTCTATCAGTCATCCCTGTCTCCACCTGGTGACACCCTAGGTTTGCAGGGTGTTAACCCCCTGTGGGTCCCAATACAAACCCTGGTAATTGGTTGCTCTCCTTAATTAACTGTGGTCCTCGACCTTCCTGTCTGTGAACTGTGAGAGTGGGTTCCTGTTCCTCATAGCACTTTGCCAGGTACTTCCAGGGACCAACACCGGAGGCCGCAACCTGCTGGGTGTCCTGCAGCCGAAACTAAACTCACCATCAGAGGCTCTAGTGAATACCAAGCCCCAGTTAGACTCTGCGCCCAGGTGTGGGGTCTGGGTACCCATAACAGCTGTACTGTTTTAAGCTATTCTGCAACCCCATAGTGATGCCTCTGGGTCACTCCCCAGCATGCCCAGGTCTGGCTAATTACTACCCTCTTGGCACCCCCGAAAGTACTACCTACAACCAGTAACAGGCTTGTCCCATTACGACTAGGAAAGTTTCAGTATTGGGTCCCTTTTTATTGTTGGGAACAGCTGCAGCCTGAATTCTCCCAAAATATGTTTATTTACAGAAACAAAACTATTCTTTGCAGTATTTTATAAAATAAACAGATGAAAAAAATTATAATCTGTAGAGTTGCAAAATACGATATTAGCTCTCTGCTCTTTGCTTGGCACACATTTTATAATTACTAGATACATGTTTACCTTGGTGCAAGGTGACTCCTTCAAAAACATATATATAGTTAATTCACTTGCATTGATATAAAACACTATTTTGACATAAAACATGATTTTGCTATAGGACTCAGAGTCTATCACGCCCAGGTATTCTAGAAAGCAAATAAAAAATAAATATAAGCCTATAGTATATCGTATAGATATAATTATATTTAAACAGTATGGTCATATTTTCATTATAGTATTTCTAGTTATTCACTATTTTACCTTTTTAATCATTTCACCCTTTCTGTTGTTAAACGGAATTCATTTTAATTAATATAAATGAAGTCAAATGACATAGGGAGTATAGCAAAACTAACTGTTTCTTTCTCCTGTGTTTTTAAATGTTTGTCCGAAGATTAAGTTCTCTATTAGCCTCCTCATCCAAATGGGAAGTGTGTAGTGCTGACATACTTACATTTTAGTTAGGAGAGTATGGCTCTTTTAAATGTATAGGCACTTCCAAGTCACTATTATATATGGGTAGCAGGAAAAGGGGGTTCCAGTTTTCTCTCCCACTCGGGGGCACCAAAATGGCTAGAAACGGCTCTAAGGATTGTCATGAAGGCTGAGGATCATCCATAGTATAAAATTGCAATATAATTTAAATGGACACCTTATTACTCATATTTGACACTAGATAATTTGTCATTAATAGGGACAGGTTTAAAAAAATACAAAAGCAACCAAAATGTATTTGCATCAAATGATAAATATTAAAATAGTGACAATAAACACATTATTTAGCACTATAAGTAATTACATCAAGTTCCCTAAACAAAATTCTTTTACTGTAGTTCCTATCCGGGAGACTCCTGAAATTTGGGCAGTTCTTCCGGTATCCTGCAAGCCCCACCAGCCATCAATTACTACTTTAATCTCTAGCGTTACCAGGGTTTGAGCGGGGCTTGATGATGTAACCTGAAACGCTAGAGATTATAGGAGTGATTGACAGGGGCGGGACTTAATGACGCAATTTGCATAAATCACATTATTAAGCCCTGCCCCTTGCTCCCGGAGGGAAGCTCTAAAAAGTCAGCAACCTTGTCCTAAATATTGTATTGTTGTTGTAGTTCAGGTATTGCCTCTCCAGGTATTGTGAAACTGCAACTCCCTTTATGCACCAAAAGCACAAGCATAGGTGATACCTTGCCAAACATGGGGCTTGTAATTTCACAATATGTGCCGTAGCCCAGTGCTGGATTAAACCCTATGTGGTTCCCTAAGCAGTGCAAATCTCGTGTACACCCTAGTGGGACAACATTGAACTAAGTGTGCACATCAGCAGCTAGATGGAGGTGAACATCACCACTGCACATAACTTGTACGTAGCTTGTACTTGCACCAAATATTTTTACAAATTGAGAGCTGACAGAGGATGAGCTTTTAAGAGGCAAACTGTAATGTGAATCTGATCTTTATGGTTTATGTACTTTAAGTTATTAATGTGTACATTACATTAAAACAGTATTTTCTCTATAGAGTCTTTAATGTATAATTTTAATTTGGAGTTGATTACTTTTTCTATCTTTGAGAAAAAATTGTAAGAAAGCTTGATTGCAACTTTCTTTCAAGATCAAATTAAGGGCTCCATTTACTATTTACATTTTCGGGTGATAATGGGTGTTTTAACACTAAAAAGTTCATTATCACTTGAAAATAAATTTTTTTTTTGTAAATATAGCCCTAAATTTTATTTTGATACTTCGTCTTGGGGACCCTAAAAGGCACAGGGTCCACAGGCTGGTGTCTACACTTCCTATATGGTAATCCTGTAAGCCTGTGATAGATGATACTTTATTACTGAGAAAACATGTGTTTTCTACTACTAAATTTAATCTGACACAGGTAAACAAGTGGGACATTTTGGAGCAAACCATTTTATCCTAAGTTGAAAAGTCAAATTGTAACATATGTATTTCTGTGACACTGAAAAGCAATAAAGACATTACCTTTTTAGATCAGTGTAATTTGTTGCAGATTGAATTGAAAAAAATATCCTAAAAGTTTAAAAATTATTGATGAAATTCAACAAACTGCCTGTATTTTCAAATAGCCATAACTTTCCTAATGTAAAGATGGATAAACAGGTTATATTTGATTTGATGGGATTGTTAATGTCCCATGCTCTCTCTACATAAAGCATGATTATTTGTGCAAAGACACAATTTTTTGTGCTTAAAATACATTTAGCTTTTTGTCTTTGACTTGCACAGCTGGATGGCATATCAGAATGCATTGCTTGTTTATATTCAACAGAGCTACACTAACCACTAATCCTATTACTACAATATAATATACCAATTCCTTCTTTACAGAGATAATTGAATAAAGATAACATGGATTTCATATGTTAAGTGATGGCTAAGCCACAAGATACAAGTAAATCAATAAAATAAGGAAATAATCAAATAAAATGAAATCTACAGGTACAGGAAGCATCCACAAGGAGTAATAGGAGTAATAGAAGGCTAATCTCTATATTAAAACATTCTTTCCTAATTTGACCTAAAACTGAAGAGATCAGAGGTGACCAGGGGTTAACGTTCTGTTTCAGATCAAAGAAGCAATTTCTTGAAAATGATACAAGGAGAAATGTGTACATCTAAGTATTAGGAGCGTCAGGGAACACTCAGACTACTTTCATGCTGAAAGCAGTGTCACACCTAATAGAGTCATTGAAAATGATCACATTGAGACTTTCGCTTTGCTTGACTGACAGGTCTGAATGGAGCTTACTGCATGTTCTATCCTCTTACAAAGGAAAAGTCTTATCCCAACAAGAACCACTGAGGCCTAAACACACACAAGCAGTTTCTGCAAATAATCATTATTCCATACTTTTGTGCTAGTCTGTGTTGTAAAATGTTAACATATTACATGACCATTTTAAAATAAATACTCCTGTCACTCCCTGTAACTTTCAGTTGAATTAGGTATAAATATACTCTTTCATAAAGTGTAAGGAACATAACATTTCATAGCAACCTTTATAGATATTTTCTATCTCTATGTAAAGTATATTGCTGTCTATTTGTATCTATATCTTTTGATATCTATCAATATCTATTTCAGGGTTGCCGACTTTTTAGGGCTTGCCTCAGGGAGAACCCAGAGGGAAGCAATTGATTTCTGCAAGGGGGTGGGGCTTAATGACGTGATTTATGCAAATCATGACATTAAGCCCCGCCCCTGTCTAGTTTCCTGCGTTTCACGGGATGGACGGGGTTTGATGACATCATCAAGACCCGCACATCCCTAGGAATTACAGTTTAAATTCATAGCTGGAGGGGCTTGCGGGAGCTCTGCCGGCTCTCCCGGGATACCGGGAGATTTGCCCAAATTTCGGGAGTACCCGGGAGAGTCGGCAACCCTGATCTATTTACAGTATATATTTATGTCTATCTATATCTATCTCTATGGATATCTATCTCATATCTATCCCTCTGTCTATCTATCTATCTATCTATCTCATATCTATCCCTCTGTCGATCTATCTATCTATCTATCTCATATCTATCCCTCTGTCTATCTATCTATCTATCTATCTATCTATCTATCTATCTATCTATCTATCTATCTATCTATCCTGTACATCTATATCTAGATCTCTCTCTCTCGGCTCGATTTATAATGAAGTATGTTTTTTTCGATCCTGCTGTAAAGCCAGGATCATACTACTCGCTACAATCCTGGCTCCTGCAAGTTCGCTATTTATAAAATCCTATCCTTCCTGCAAGCCCCTATGAGCTTATGAATCTATTCAAAGTTCTAACAATCTTCCAGGAACCGTTTCTAGCCATTTTGGTGCCCCCTGAGTGGGAGAGAAAACTGGAACCCCCTTCCCCTGCTACCCATATATAATAGTGACTTGGAAGTGCCTATACATTTAAAAGAGCCACACTCTCCTAACTAAAATGTTAGGTTCCCAGCTGGTTAAAACATGGAAAGGGCTTCAGAGGACAGAGGCATTTAGAAGCATGCATGAGCTGTAATTGCAGAATAGCATACAATAGTTACTTGCATTAATGTAAAGACTATGGGCCATATTCAGAGATCTGTTTTCACAGGGAGTTCAGTGCATATTTTTAGGATCGGATCAACTGTGCAGGCGTAGTAACTTTATTTACGTAAATTATATTGAATATACGCTCGTAAGTGCTTTAGGCACGGGCATGTGAATCGCACTTGGGTACATACGTGCAGATGGGCGGCATATAAATCCGTACTTGCAAATTTACATAAAAGTGGGTGGGGGGGGGGCATTTAAATGAACGCATGGAGGCGCGGTTATAATGAATCACACGGACGGAGGACATATACGCTCGGAAGTACACACGGAAAGAACAGACTGGTCTAGGGACACTGACCACAGTCGGGGTTGTTGGTGGGTGTTTCCTTGCTCTGGCCGTGCGTATAATTGCGTACATAAAAAACGGATCTCTGAACACGGCCCTATATTATAATATAATATATAATATTATATTAATTTATGTAACTGTTGCCTGTTATTTACCCCCAATTCAACTGAAAGTTACAAGGAGTGACATATATTTCCTATATTCTGTAATACAAGGGTGTGCAAAGAAATGACTACTGTCTAATACATGATTATTTATAGAATTCATTTTCAAGGCAAAGTGTTATATATTCGAAAACGCGTCGGTGCAGGTGTCCAGAGACAACCAGTGACTTGTACCTTTCATCTTTGTGGCTCAGATTTCATCCCGGGACTTAAACCATCTTCATATCTGCACCAAGAGGTTGTTGTACATCCTAAGTGTCCATTCACTTATTTTCCTCATACATGGGGCTATGAAGGGGTCCCATTTAGGGTGAATAATATTTACCCAAAGAGTTAGAGTGAGTGGAAGCTGTTTTTTATCTGGAATCCAAGTTGAACATATTACCAAGGCTGACCAGCCGGTTGAACACATCTGGACCATAATTTTGTGAGACTTTGAGTGTTACGTGGATGGAACCCCAGGGTGCGGAGTCTAACTACTGGCCAGTGTTCACCAGAGCCCCTGATGGTGGGGATGAATGTGGCTACAAAATCAATAGCAGGTCGTGTCCCCCAGGGACAGAGGAGAGCAAGGTATGTACAGAGACTGCACTGTATTGACCAGGCAAGTTGGCGTGCAGGTGAGTGAGCAAGGTATGAATACAGGCAGACTGTCATAAACAGAATGGTGCAGGAAGTAAACACCAAAAGTAAAGTATACAGAGGAAAAAAGCTAAAAACAGACAGACTGAACAAACTGACAGATGGAGTTAATCAGAGTAGTGCAGATTGCAAAACAAAACACAGATAATAAGCACAGAACCAGAATGAGACTGGAGATATATATGTGCAGATAGAGATACACAGTACCAGCACAATACAGACAATACCAACAATAACAAGGGCTTGCAAACAACTAACAGCAATAAAACTCACTCACACCAGGTAACAACAATGGAGGCAAGGCAGGAGACCAGGGCACAAAGAGAGACATGGCAGGGAAAAGACAAGGCACTCAGAATCAGAGAATGAATATAAATTCACAACAGGTGCACGGACAGGAACACTAGGAGCTAGAAGCTATGACCGGCAAGGAGGCTATCAGCTGACAGCTATTTAAGGGGAGAGCCATATCCCTATTGGCTGCTGAATGCACACAGCCAAATCTACAGCTAGGGCATCCCAGCTGTGAAGTAATCAGCTAGGATCCTTAGCAAGGAGGAATGTTGAAGGGGAAACCAGGACCTGAGTACCCTACTACAGTACACAGACAATATTACACACTACTGCTATATGCAGCGTGTAACGTTGAGGAACTGAATTATAACTGGTATTTATTTTTAGGCTTTACTGGTTTCTCTTGTTACACATCTAGGTCGAAATCATATGTATTTTACATGTGTGCTAATAATATTTATGTTGTTTATTAAGTGTTTTCCACCTCTTAATAAGTTTAATTTAGAAATCAGTTTTTATTTAGCTTTTTAGCTTTTTTTATCTTACTTTAGCACCCAATACCTTTTTTTTTTACCTCTGTTAGAATTTTTAAGGTATAGTGGTACCAGTGGCTGTTTTTTTATTGATAGGGGGCACCATCTTATCCATTGTTTAGCTTGCTTTTTCATGTCTGTCCCCACCTCCTGCTATTTTCTTCCACAGGTTGTTTTCACATCTGTGACAGTAATTAAAATGACTAGAAAATGGCTGCTTTTACTGTTTATTTTAGATATAGCTATATAATCAGGACAACCATATAACAGTGAAAGAAGCCATTTTATAATCACTTTAATGGCTGCTTACAGTGGCGTCTGCTGCTAGGTAACTGTCACAAAACGCAGAACGTTCCGAATAAGAGACCGCCTTTCAGTGACACTCTCCAGCTGTGCCCACATTGCATCCTTGCTTCCGGTGGTGTCTCAGTGCCAAGCTTCAGTGCATGGGTGCCACCATCTTGGATTTGGTCACCTGTTCTAGCCAATCGGAGTCCAGCACTTGAAATCATGTGACCAGGCTATCTAAGCCTGGTCAGGAGTGCCCTATTTAAACCTGCTGCACAGGTAGTTCTGTGTCAGAACAACTTGTTCACTCAAGGTGCCTGGTAGATTACTGAGCAGAGTTGCAGCTTTCACTGTTAGCCTTTTAAGTCTGTTCCAGTCAAGTCCAGGTCCTGTCCTGGTTAATCCAATCCAGTCAAGTATGTCAAGTCCAGGTCCTGTCCTGGTTAATCCAGTTCAGTCAAGTCTGTCAAGTCCAGATCGAGTCCTGGTCAAGTCCAGATCGAGTCCTGGTCAAGTCCAGTTTCAGTCCTCGCCCAGTCCAGGTCCAGTCAAGCTTGTCAAGTTTATTTCAGTCCTGGTCTAGTCCAGGTTAAGTCAAGTCCAGTTCTAGTCCTGGCCCAGTCCAGGTTAAGTTAATCTTGCCAATTTCATTCCTGTCCTGGTCCAGTCCAGGTCAAGTCAAGTTGTCCAGGCCAGTTCCAGTCCTGGTTCCATCCTGGTGAAGTCAAGCCTATTCAAGTCTTGTCTCCTCTGTGCCAATACTTGTCCCATTGAATCACCACCAGCAGCCCATAAATAAACCATATATTAAGCCATCTAGCTTCCTATATACCTCTGAACCTCTATCACATCCCCGTGAAGCCAGAGCGGATACCCTAACCCATCAGTCCGTGATAGTAACAGGTAGCAGATGCAGGAGCAGCATGTGATAGGAAAAGGAAGGAGGGGGTGGAGAATTGATCAACTTCACTGATCGTTCTCTGCCCTGATTGCTCGCTGTAGCTTCCAAATGGCAAGGGGCAGTGAGGACCAATGAGAGACATTAGCGCTTTTTAAATACTGAGAACAGCTCGTTATAGGAGCTGTGCTAAGAAGTGAAGAGGGAATAATGACCAGCCAAGGTAAGTTTTTATGAAGCTAATTTCATATTTTGGCAGTTTCACTGCTTTATAAATGGAGCTCCCTCTTTCTTTCTCACTCTCTCTCTCTTTCACACTTTTATGTGTGTCACTCTTAATGTTGCTAATAAATGTTCATTTTAATTATTCTGAATAAAGTTAACGGTTTAAGTGACATATGAATGAGTGCACTATTATATGCATATTGCATAACACTGATGCTTGGCATAATTCAGTGCCCTCCATTTAACATAGAGCAATGACTGGTTTATGTCCCATACATCATGATGCTAGTCATGTTCTGTATATGCAGACAGTGTGCCAGGCAGTGTTTCTATTTATTGAAGATAACTGCATGTACTACAGCACCCTTGATATACAATTTAGCTGCGAACATCACATTTTTTATCTTCTTTATTATGGATCTTTTCATGCCTTTTATTCTTTTCAACATCACTGTGCAAACAAAGCATAAATGTCATATATTACTTTTTTATTGCTGTAGCCAAAACAATACAAATATTGTTATAACATAAATGTAATAATTAGAATTTAAGTGATGACATAACATTTTCAGTCTCATATTTCAAGGAGAAATTTTATTAGTGAACTAATTAGATACTGTCATATCGGTATATTTTCAAGCATTAGGAGAAGAAACATACAGCCAGAATCAATGATCATTTCCTACAATCGAAATATAAGAAAAAACTACTTTCAAAACTAAAGGACAAATCACACTAGAATAATACTAATGAACATATCCAGTACATTATCATCCAGCACAAACATACAGGGGTATATAATGCATTTAGGATCCTATGCAGGCCAGAAGTGACAACCCAGAGGGAGCTTATTAATGGCATTCTCACCAACAGTCCATTCTAAGGATGTCTCTAAAGCCCCTGAAGCAGCCCAGTGTCTCCCCATGTGGTCATTACACAATCCAAAACCAGCTGAGGCTTCTATTTCCTGTGTAATAATTAACAGTTGTGCTCCGGGTAATTTTCCTATGTTAAAAAATACTTTATACATTATAATGTTATATGTATAGTGCACATATGTTTACAATACAGTATGACTAATAGGTATTCTGTCATTAGATATAGTCTATATTTTGCATGAGTTGCACTGCTTATTATTCCTTTGAGAACTCTGATAATTCTAGACATTCTCAATGTCTTTTCTGATATTGGATCCATTGGAGAATTATTTCTCTTTACTGGAACTGATATCCATATTCTACACATCCCAACATTGGGCCAGATCCTGAGCTAAGTACGCTAGCCGATGTTGTAAAAGCGCCCATTAGTATTTATTGTGCATACGCGCGGCAAATGTTACACCACATAACTCCTAACGTACGTACCATCAGCATAAATACGACACACGTAATTACACATTGGAGGCGTGGACAGTATGGGCTGGGATTGGTCGTCAAGTACGTAAATCCAATACGCTATGAAAAGTTAAAGTAGGGTTTGGGCAGCATAAAACAGCTAAAGTACGTATGACCGAGGGGAGTGCATAGAGGAGCGCATAGGAATTACGCTAGTGTAAATACGCTACGCTATCAGACGTAACCTGCACTTAGGTCTGGATCTACCCCATTGTGCTAAAATTCTGAGAAAAAGATTTTAAAAAAACACACTGAGATTCACAACTTAGAACCAGGCAGGGTATTGTATCCAGACTTATGAAATGTGGGTGTTTTCAGCTGTTTGCAAGCAGAAAACACCCGTATTTCACGACCACACATGTACGCTCAGCAGACTTCCAGCATCGGTCTGTATCCTCGTATATCACGACCACACATGTACGCTCATCAGACTTCCAGCATCGGTCTGGATCAGCGTATACGCAATCTACGTTGCAAGAAGTAACGTAGATTACTTTCCAAAATTACTGCGCATGCGCAGTAGCACTTTTCTCAGAACTCCGGCCTTAATTGCATGCGGCCAGAGCTCTGAATACGGCCCCCAGTCTTTTAGAATCCGGATTTCCAAATCATCCACAATTTACATGGGACAGCACTAAAATCTTAAGGCAAGGTCCTGCTATCTGTATGTGCGGGGTGTGGAAATCGGTGCTGACTATGGAATCACATCTTTAATAACACACACAAATATATAGATATATCGACCTGGATTGCTACAATTTGATGTTAGAAGAATATTTACTATTTTAGCCAGCTATCCGTATTAGCATTTTACAACTACCTTTCTGTCTCACATCCTATTGTTAAGAACCTGTTGGGTTACAGACCCGGATTCACAACACCGTAAGTAGTATGCATACGTCCTTAATTTCCTGATACTAGCTACTACACGTGCGTAGGTACTATTTTACGCAATCTACGTATAGTTTCGTTACCTAGATTCCATATGTGCAGTCTTTAAAGACTGCATATACGCACTCTATGTAACGAAATGATGCATAGATTGCGTAACATTGTTACTACGCATGTGTAGTAGCTAGTATCAGGAAGTTAAGGACGTATGTGGAACACGTACCTGGTTGTTAATCCGGGCCACAATCTCATTTAATTTACCAACAGATAGTTGTAAAATACCTCAGGAAATGTTGACCATCTGTGAGGAACAATGGACTGGAGACAGATATCTGCTTTGGACTGCTATAAACCTTGGGAATATCTAACTCACAGCAAGGCCCAGGAAGATAACTTGTCTGGACATTTCAATATCAAAGGCATTCCAAGATATCTCCACCTGGAAACCAACTGTTTGCTATAGAGATCCACCTATTTTTCCAACATATTTATTTCTAGGATCTGAGACTTAGACAGATCCTCATAAAACACCATGATAGAGGGTTTGAATTACCTATATGTGTTTAAACTTAATTTCATCTCTCCCTGTCAATAATGTTGTAACTTTGATTATAATTCTTATGTTTATTCTCTTCATATTACTTTGTGCCTGCTGGTGATATTTTATGTTACTCTGATTGTTTAGATTCTTTCTCTGTGACTATTATCATATTGTAAGTATCAATTATTTCATTATTTATGTCCCCCTGCGCATGTTTTATAAATATTTTGTCAATCTTTTTCGCATATACCATCTACAATCAGGTTGGACATTCATTTATTCTACACGGGGTAATGGCTTTCCCTCGCCTGCTCAGGATTTATTATACAGCGATAATTCACATTGGATTCTTGCTACTGCTGTGCTCGGAGCTCCAAGCAAAGCAAAAGCAAGGTCTGAATCCGATCAGCTGATATTAGATGCTATTGGCATACCACATATTAATACCACAGCCGGCTTTAGCCCTAGGATGGCATCTGGTCAGGGGCACAACACAAAGTCTGGGCTTTTCAGTTATAAAATTATACAGCCCAGGTTTTAACTGCGGCACGTGGCAGGCAGCGGGCATGGGGTAAGCTGCGGTGATGGATGATACCATCTCTCCTCTCTGCAGCGTCTGATTAGATCATTCTGACTAAAAATGATCTAACCAGGTGTTGCAGGGAAGAGAAACTAAGACACTGATTAGTTCTAACTCACTGTCTGTGAGTGACATCAGATCAGAGTTAACTTAAGGAGTGGGAACATAATTGATTCCTTCCAGACCAGCAGACGTGGACTGTGGACATTGAACAGTGAAAAGAAGCAGAGTCAGTCCTAGGCATCTCAGAAGAGTTGACCTCCAGTTGGGATAAAGTAAAAACAGCATCAGTAGGTTTGGCTCTGTCTGTATGCAATTGTTGTTACATCCAGGACTGCTGTATCCTGTTTTGCCCCTAGGGGCAAACCTGAACTAGTTATTCTTATTTGTGTACACCACCATGCCTTCCCCTAGGGGCTGCTGTTGGACTCTTGTGAACTTATTACAAACCCATACCCTACACCTGTGCTTTGACTTTATATATCTCTTCCTCCAGAGCAAGGCGTGGGTTATTTTTTTCATTATCGCTGTTGCTGTGGGTTAGCTTGCTGGTCTCTGTCGTGTTTCTGCAATCTGCCTCTGCATCCCTTCTTATTTTTTAAGGTTCCTTGTCTGTTTTTTATGTTATTTAACTTTGTCCTTTTTACCAGTGTCTGTAAACTGTATACCTTGCCTGACATCTGTTTTCTCATCCCTATATACACAGTCTTTAATCTGTTCCCTTATACCTGTATAGCCTGCCTCACATCCGTTATCTCATACCTGTGTATTTACCTGGAATCTGTTAACTTGTACTTGTGTATAGTCACTTTCTATTATTTCTGTACAGTGTATCTGTTGTTACTCAACTACCTGTAATAAATCTCTTCATCTTATATTGGTCTCCTGCAATCCTTGCATCAAACTCCAGGGGCCAGATTTACTAAGCTACGGGTTTGTAAAAGTAAAGATGTTGCCCATAGTAACCTATCAAATTCTAGCTGACATTCTCTAGTATGTAATAAGAAAGTGAGAACTAGAATCTGATTGGTTGCTATGGGCAACATCTCCACTTTTCCAACCCACATCTTAGTAAATCTGGCCCCAGGTATTCATAACATTGTAATACACTTGATTTGAATATATATATTTTATACATTATCCTTGTTACTACATATAAAATATTGTCATACTTCTGGATTTCTGTAAAACCCTCAAATCGACCACAGGGATCTTTTGGAAAACAAATAGTTAAGCAAAATCCAGGACTCTTACTCTCTTTACTTCTTTGTATAATTATAAAGGCAATAAAGTCAACACATTAATGTAGAATTTTTTTTTTGCACATTTTTTTATTCAAAGCAATTAAAAATTAGAAACCAATAACGCCTAAAAAAAAATAAAAAAGTCCCATCATATAATAAAAACCCCCAAACATCTAAATAACGTTAGTTAGTTAATGTTAATGCTAGTCGTATTCATGAAAAAACATGTGAAATACTTATCACTTATGGTTATCTTGATTATGTCATATAGGCATTTTGTTCCTGAATGAAGTTAAGGCCAATCCCCAAAGTTTCCAAATGTTGCCTATATAGACAATGGAGATCACTATAATGCTTTCTGTTTTGGGTCATGATCACAAGGATGCTCTCTTGTATTGGGTTGTGGCAGGAAATGGCTGGCAAAATTTATCCTAGGGTGGGCAAGCCCACAGCAGCGGCCCGTAAGTTAATGACTTTAGGGTTAACAATATTTAATTGGTAATTCAGTGTATAGGATTCCACATAGCCATCGGGTGTTTTATGGCTGCCTCCTTGGTGGACTAGTGAGGCCACATAGTTCAAATTGAACTAATATTTGATGGAAAAAGATTGGTTCTACAGGCAGTGTCAGACTGGGTCATGGGGAGAAGAGAGGTACCAGGGGAATATTGTGAATGGGACAATCACTTAGTTAAAAGGTCAGAGGATAGTTGTAGAACTGGACCATGCAAATATACTATGGCATCAGCTGCACTCACAGACTGCTTCACCAGCACAGTGTGACAAGTATGTATTATACAATTATATCACAGTTATATTAGTATCTCACTGATATATGTACAACACAGACACCTTAGTAGTCCACCATACAAAGATTACATATGCAATAAAAACTGCATCTCAATTACTGTCATACAATACAGACTGCATCCTAGCTACAGCCAAACAACACAGACTGCATCATAACTACTGCCATACAATACACATTTTCTTGTCCCTCTATGCTCCAGACACTGCTTGTTTGTACTCAGCTATGCATTTCTGCCCCTTGTATGTGCCCAGCCATCCATTTCTTCCCCTTGTATGTGTCCAGGACCTATTTTTGGCCCTTGTTTGTGCCCAGCCATCCATTTTTGCCACTTGTATGTGTCCTGATACCCATTTCTTTCCCCTGCATATGTACCTAGCAATCCATTTCTGTTCCTTGCATATTTGCCACACCTCCATTTCTGCCCCTTGTGTATGTGTCCAGATACCCTTTTCTGCCCCTTATATTTGTGTCCAGCCTCCATTTCTGCCACTTGGATATACAGGCTTTATAATTGCCCCTTGTATATGTGTCTAACCTTTATTACTGCCCATTATATGTGTCCAGCCTTTATTGCTGCCCCTTTATATGTGTCCAGCCATTATTACCACCTCTTTTTATATGTGTCCAGTATTTATAAATGCCTCTTTATATGGGTCCAGCCTTTATTAATGCCCCTTTATATATGTGTTCAGCATTAATTATTGCCCCTTGTATATGTGTCCAGTATTTATTAATGCTCCTGTGTATATGTGTCCAACATTTAGTAATGCCCCTTTATATGTGTCCAGCCTTTATTACTGCCATTTTGTATGTGTGCCTAGCCTTATTTATGGCCCCTTTTTATGTGCCCAGCATTTATTAATGCCTTTTATATATGTCCAGCCTTTATTACTGCCCCTTTGTATATGTGTCCGGTATTAATTACTGCTTCTTGTATGTGTCCATTATTTATTAATGCCCCTTTATATGTGTCCACCTTTATTAATGCCCTTTATATGTGTCCAGCCTTTATTACTGCCTCTTGGACATCTGTCCCTGTATGTATTAACCACATTTATTACCTGTCCCTCTTCCCCGGATTTTCCCCTTCACTTACCTTTACTGTACTCCTCTTTCTTCTTCCCCCTCCGCGGCACGCTCTGCAGGGATCCCCTCCTTGCTATTCACCCTATCAGTACAGATTAGGACCGTTTTGGACCAAACCTGTTTTTGTGACTGCTGATGCTGCTGTAGATGAAAAGGCACATCAGTCACATGAACTGGTATGATCCTACAGGGCTCGTGTAGGATCATACCAGTATAATATGTACTGATAGAATGAATAGTGTGGCTGCAGACTTCAGTTTGTGCAGCCACATAGTCCACAGCTGAGCCGTATATGTGCCGAAGACTATGTGGCCTCACTAGACCACCAAAGACCAGTCCAAAACCCACAAAAAGTTGTGCAGCCCAAGGGGCAAACGCCACCCTGCCTCCCTAGATCCGTCCTGTTAAGCATTCCGATGGCAAGACAGGCCAGCATTCCCATTATGTCTCTGCACTCTATCCACTTTTACTTTACTTACCTTTGTGTCTCTCTTTTCTTCATCCACGGTGCGTTCTTTTCCTCCTTTAATGTGCGTATAGGAAGTTCATGTATGAGCTGCTGCGGCTGTTACACAGCTGAAGAGTTTTGCGATCAGCTGCTCTATGTAACTCCTGCAGCATCTCATACAGGAACCTTTATGATGAGCTGCCTGTCACCATAGCGGGGAGTGGTGAGGATGGCTGGCGCCTCTCCAGCCTGGAGACCGTCTGTGCTGCATCCCCCCGCTTACCGATGCCCTGGTGGCAGCAGAGGTCTGGATCAGCTCCATTATAGTATATGCTTTAGCTTACGATTGGTTTAGGTGTTAAGCATAACTGACTCCACCAACTATATACAATAATAGATTAATGCAAAGTACTATGTATAGCTATTAGTGCTGTTTCTATTGCATATAATGTTTGTATAAGTTTTTTTTGCAATATGAAAAATTGGGAACTATATAGACATAGCACCAGAAAACTGAACCATATATACCTCCACTATCCTGATTATAATATGATTTCACACCAGAATAATAAATCAACAAGTAAATAAAATTCTATTTTAATAAATCCATTAAAACACACAAAGCATAAAAATGACAAGCGAAATGACATATACAGTATTTAAAATTTATACAAAGATAAACATGATAGTATAGGGCATCGATCAGTTCCTAAAACAAAAAAGACCTTAGTTCCC
This sequence comes from Limnodynastes dumerilii, assembly GCA_011038615.1. Classification (NCBI taxonomy): domain Eukaryota; kingdom Metazoa; phylum Chordata; class Amphibia; order Anura; family Limnodynastidae; genus Limnodynastes; species Limnodynastes dumerilii. The sequence goes on from WWET01000511.1 coordinate 566,791, forward strand.
GGGATCCCACTAATCTACAAATGGTGGCGTAAATCTGTTCCTATTCGGGAACTAGCGACCTCACGGTCTTTGACAAAGCTACCCTAGCGAAACGCGCATCAGGACTTAAGACTTCTTCCCTGTTGTGCACCGGGGATATGATTTGGACACCGATACTCACCTAGACTGGCTGTTATATTCCCGGAGAACCTAATACTGAGCATAGGGAGGGTAAGAATAAGGCACGTCGAGGCTGAAGTACAGACCGTGAGGTCGCTAATTCCTGAATAGGGACAGATTTACTCCACCATTTGTAGATTAGTGAGATCCCGGGAACTCTTTCAAATATTGATTCTATTGCTGATTATTATGATCACAACTAAGGTCTTTTTTTGTTTTATGAACTGATCGGTGCCCTATACTATCATGTTTATATCTTTGATAGTGGTATTGTATACATTTTACATATATGTCATTTCGCTTGTCTATTAATTTTTTAGTTTTGTGTATTTTAATGGATTTATTAAAGTAGAATTTTATTTATTTGTTGATGTATTATTCTGATGTTAAAGCATATTATAATCAGGATAGCGCAGGTATATATGGGTCAGTTTTCTGGTGCTATGTCTATATAGTTGGCAATTTTTCCTATTTCTCTAAATTTACTGTACCGACCATTTACCAGGCACCTCCATACTTGGAGTATCTGATTCATATCAAGGGGTTGTTATGTGCGGTTTGTTGGTAATTTCGGATAAGTAGTTTTTTAAAGATTTCCCTGCTTCATGGAAAGACCGAATTAATACAAACGAAACCAATAGAGAGTATGTCTATTCTATTGTTCCATCTCCATTTTCCATCTGTAAAGAATTCAGGGTAATAAGGATCACAAGAGATACTTCTGTTAGCTATACATTAGACAGAAATGTTAACCTTTAATACATTTATCATAAACTACTCATATTTCATACTGCTCTGTATTCTATAGAATACGATAATTACTTTCTTGGAACATCAGTGGGATTTCCCTATATGACACTATGAACCATATTCACAGGTCAGAATGAGTTAGATGCGGCAGTATCTGCACCTAACTCATCTGACCTGCCCCGTAACCTGCTCCCGTTTTTAGGAACCTTATGGCACCACATAGGGCAGTGGTTCCCAAACTTTCTCAGTTCGTGGCACCCTTAGGTTCTCCATATTTTTTTCAAGGCACCCCTAAGACAAAAATATAAGAGAATACAATAGGAAATAGAAAAATTCCGAGGCACCCCAGTGAGAGCATCACGGCACCCCTGGGAGCCGCGGCACACATAGGGCTTTCTTAACTAACCATTCGCATTTTCCTTCTTAAGAAGTAAAATACGAATGGTGATTCCTTCCCCACGCCCTCATTGATTAATTAAAGTCCCTACCCCCTCCACTCTTCTTAAAAAAGGGCAGAGGCTGCCTTGGCACACCTCTTTCTTCTTAAATTTCTAAGTGCGGTCTAAATGGTACGTAGATTGCGTAAATTCCCTAGCAGGACATTTCCTAAAGGATCGCACTTAAGAAGCTGCAAGTTCTTAAGTGTGAATAAGATCCTATATGTTTCTGGAGAAAGTGAACAGAAACGTGGCTACTGATCTGCTTGCACTGAAAGGCCCTGAATCTAATATAAACATAGTAGAACACTACTTTCCACTTTTTCGAGCTTGCTATACTTAAGTTACACCTAAAAAAGTACATTGGGAAATCATTATAGTTTATTTATGTTATAGTTTAATCATACTAGAACTTATTCAACTCTTCTTCACAGCACAGAATACAACTGTCATAAAACTATCACTGATTTCCTTTACTGAAATGTTGACAAAAATATTGAACATTTCTGTGGTCAAAAATAAATTATGTTTTGCACATTCTTCTGGTAAAAGACTCAAACCATATTTTTTAGAGTCCCATATATCAGCACTATTTTGAAGCCTCATTAATGTGTCGAATGCTTGGTTTAGTCAAAGGATTCCTGTGTCTTGATGCAAACATAAAATACACAAACATTTTGAAGTCTTCAGTATCTTCTATCCAGATGAAGAGGTATATTTATGAAGAAGACTGAATTTACGATGAATGTAACACCCATTTCTTTCCACACTTGATAAGGGGGGCATTATCAATATGAATAGAGCAATTACTTTCTTGATCTTGGACACAGTGAACCGGTTTCACACCTAAGAGTGAGTTAGGTGCAGACAGATCTGCAACAACTCACTCATGTAGCCCTTAACCCACACCCGATTATTAAGTTCATTATAGAACTTAAAAGTGCCATAGGGCTACCTTAACTAACGTGCGTAGTTTCCTTCTTAAGAAGGAAACTATGCACAGAGAATGCCTCTCCTCGCCTCTCCATAACCCTCCCCGGCTAATCTAAATCCCTCCCCCCTCCCACTTCTAACTAAATCCTCCCCGAGGCGGCATAAGCATGCCTCTTTCTTACTTAACTAATCCATGTGGTCTTTAAAGCCGGAGCTTCTTAGATGTGAATCTGGTTCTGTGTTTCCACCCAAGTTTTCACTTTAGTATGCAGTCTGTGGAAAGTTCCACCAAAGATCGCCATACACAAACCCAATCAGACACATAAAAGATGGGGAATCAGTATTGGGACAATTAACTAGAGGGATGAAACAGTAGGAAGAGGGCAGTTATAAAAGGGGTGACTCAGTAGTGTGTGGGCAGTTATGAAAGGGATGCATCAGTAGGGAGGGGACAGATGGGAAAGGACTGGTAAAACCATATAAGACAATAAACAATGGCCATTGGATCACCATCTCAAGTTTGTGTATATTTCACACACACTCTCGCGATCGCTTAATACAGATGTTAAATCTGTATTCCTCAGCTATGTTCTCCATTGTCACAGACTGTTGCTCCAACACTGCTTATATATTTATATGAAGCTCTGTAAACATCTAAATTTATAAAAATAAATATAGATTGGGGCTTGTGTGTTACATAAAATCCAGTCTGCTGAATCCCAGTGAAATGCTGCATGTTCTTCGTCAGAGTAAGTTCATAATGTTAAACTAAGTGATCCACATAAACTAAGATGACATATATATTATATTACTTTCTCAGGGCAATGAGCTCTGGTGACCTTGTCTATTAGCTTTTATGTCAAGTTAAGCAAAAACATAAAGTAGTTATGTAACTGAAAATGAAACAATAATAGGAACTTCCATGTCACAGATGTAAGCATTTTTATTCATACATTACATAATATGTGAAATGATTGTCAATGCAGGTTTTAGTGTGCTCTGTGTTGACCATTTACTGTACTATGCATGGTCAGGAGTCACATGAGACAGAAAGCAGTCCCCGACTGTCATTAGTCCATCGCTGTGAGTGGTTAAAATCTTTACATGAATGGAGCGACACACTGCTTGAGGATCTGAATATTATGCTGGTGGTTAAGGTCCAGATCCAGACTTACTACAAGATGGTATTCTATGAATGCTATGTTCAGAAAACATCACCTTTTGTTAAGTGGTGAATGTGCAAGCTCCGCTTTACCAGGATGTAATTCTGGATCTAGAAACAGTAGGACAGAAGTGTTTCCGCTTCTTAGCCCTTACATACAATCCAGATTTCAGCATCATTTCCACTTTACTCAGTGACTGTGCTGAAATCTTAAGGGAGGGTCTGGCTATCATAACTCCCTGGCTTCCCCAGGAGTTAGGATACATGCGATTTCATATCTCCACTGCTGCTCTATACCGCAGTGTTAAAACTTAAACGCCCTAGTCTTAGAAATTCACAGTGTTATGTTAAGTATTGAAGTTTATTGGAGCACAATGTACACTTTTCTTTGATAACTAACAATATAATAAAAGATTTCTATATACATACAGTATGTCATAGTTGCCGACTTTTGGCAGCTTCTCTCCGGGAGACCCCGGAGAGAAGCTAGCGACGCACGCAGGGGGCTGGGTTTAATGACGCGGGTTATGTAAATCACATCATTAGGCTCCGCCCCCTGGCTCATACTGACCCATTTCTACTTGAAATAGGGGTCGGGACGGGGCTTGATGCCGCAAATTGCGTCATCAAGTCCCTTCCTGTGCCTAGCAACACTAGTATCCTAGTGTTGCTAGGCAGGGGGGCAGGACTTGAGGCCGTGATTTCAGTGAAACCATGGGCCTCAAGTCACTTGCGGGAGATTTGCTGGCTCCTCGGGATACCGGGAGTACTGCCCGAATTTCGTGAGAGTTGGCAACCCTGATTTATCTCCAACATGTCTGCCCCCTATCGTCAGTGCCAGTCTCTATATGCCCCCTATTGCATATGCCTGCCTCCAATGTGATGTCTACCCCCAATTGACAGCCTGCATCTGCCCCCCATTGACAGTGCCAGCCTTCACCTGCCCCTTGTTATGGCTGTTAGTCTCCCTGGTCCTTTTACTATCTGTATCCCTCCACAGCTATCCACAGCCCATGCAGATAGGACAAGCAAAGCATAGGGTAGGGGCCTCCAGGCCACTCACCAGTCCAGAGCAGGGCAGTGGTAGCAGGGGAGACATGCTGGATACTGGCTGAAGACAGTGAAACTCAGGAACTCTGCAGAGGTGATTTCCTGCGTGCGGAGCCTCCTGTACCAGATCGACCTGCTGGACAACTGGCTAACTGCAGCTCAAATAAATGAAAAAAATGTTTTTCTGCTTATCGGGACAAACAAGACAACGGACGGGACAGCAGGACAATGCACCTAAATCGGGACTGTCCCGTGGAAATCAGGACAGTTGGGAGGTATGGACTGTGCTGAAATCTTAAGGGAGGGTGTGGCTATCATAACTCCCTTGAGTCCAAAGTTAGTGGCTTCCCCAGGAGATAGGATACATGCGATTTCATATCTCCACTGCTGCTCTATACCGCAGTGCTAAAACTCAAACGCCCTAGTCTTAGAAATTCACAGTGTAATGTTAAATATTGAAGTTTATTGGAGCTACAATGTACACTTTTCTCTGATAACTAACAATATAATAAAAGATTTCTATATACATACAGTATGTACTGTACAGTGGTGTAACTTCATAAAGTTGCCTGGTGCCAAAGTAAATATTGGTGCCTCCCCCCTTGTGACCCTGTGGCCTCCCCCCATGAAACACACACACACACACACACACATATAGACACACTCACACATACACACAACTTTATTTATCTCTTTGCTGCTGCTTCCTCTCACTTTTCTATTTTCTTTTTCTTATTCCAGCTTCATTATTGGCTTTTAGGCAGGCTGCTTTTTGAGGTTGTGAAACCTCCCAATTACCCTGTGCGTGACAGTCACAGGCTGATATCATCAAATGAATGCATGGAGCTCAGGGTATCGGTCCCTCCCCCTGTAGCTTCTGATGCAAAGATGCATATATAAGATGCAGATATAAGATGCAGGGAAAAGACAGGCTCTGAGCTCCCTGCATCATGGATCCAGAGCAGCCGCTGACAATCATACACAGGAGCTGCAGATTACTTGCAATTAATCTATGGTTCCTATATTCTATGAACAACAGGCTGTAGGCTCAGTGGGGGTCCTGGACCGCTGAATAGATAGATAAGTGCCGCCACTGCATTTGTAATCTATAGTAGACTAAAAACAGCATATGTAGTAAAAGGTAAATTGAAAGGTCAATTTTCTTAAAAGACCTAATAGTTAAGATAAACCATTCATACATTCAAATAAATAGATACACATATGTGAACTGATCCACCGTTTGAGAGTACATTTAAAATGTTCACCTAGGTAACGGATGATAATTCGTGGATTACAGGGGGAGGCAAATAATTTTTTGGGTTTTTGCATCAAGGGATACTTATTGACATAAGGAACTGCTTTTATTTTGACAAATAGTTTTGTATTTGGTATTGGAAATCCCACCGCTCAACTCAACTGATCTAATTTTGTTTGCACACTTTAAATTTGCTACAACAAGGATTAACTCATTGTACATTTCTATTTGCTTTCCTCTTTTTCTCAAACTTTGGATCAATTGCATATTGTATACAAGAATTGTATAGACTCAGAAAAAACAATAACGCCCTTCTGCAAGACAGATCAGAAAAGCCTCCCAAATGCTCCCACTGCAGCAAATCACTAAAGTTGGTGAAGCTTCAATATAAAGTTGGTGTGGTTGGTAAAATAGTGGGATTTGAATGTTGAATGAGCAAGAAAGAGATACATGTATCGGAAGTGCGCACTGAAAGAAAAATGGAATATTAAAATCAAAACTTTATGATTTGTTTCATTTTTTTCCTATTAGGATAAAATTAATGATTAAAGACTATGACATTTTTGGAAACATGATATATTAACAATTGTTTTGCTTTTACTCAAGTATAAATGTGTCATTTCTTTGCTGCTTTTATTCCAGCCAGGTTACTGTAACTGGTTTAAAATTTTGACCATTCTGGGATAACATTTAACACAGAGTTAAAAACATTGACTGCGTTTGGTCTGCTATGGGTCTTGTGGTAAAAATATCGCTATCATCTTGCAGAAACGCTTTGGTTAGTGAGAAAGACAATACCTATGCAGAGTGGCTCTGAGATAAATATAGTATTTCTGTTCTGTTGACCTTCACTAAATTATTCAGGGTCATTTATAATTAGTCTCCAAATCCAAGGAGATTAGATAAAGTTATTGATTTGTAAATTGCCATAAACCACAAGGAAGGAGAGTTGCTTCTAACAGAATATAAATAATAAATAATTGCAAAATTAGAGAGATAAAGTAAATCCAATAGATAAAATAAATAATGAACATCTATCACTTTCCCTAAAGTAATCTAAGACCATTTTCATGGTCTCAATTGGGATTACAATGATGGAATATCTGGAAAATTAAACAGAGAAAATACTATGGGCCTGATTCACAATTATGAAGCTTGTGCTTCTTAAGTGCGTATTTTGCCGAAATGACCTATGATGCAAGCGTAGTACGTAATTTACGCAATCTACGTACCAGTTTGGTACATAGGAATGGATAGGTGTTGTAGTAGAGAAATTGGCGCTAAGACGCTGCTGCTATTCACTCTCACCTTGGGGGGGTCTACAAACCTCCAAGATCAAACACAGTATATGGAAAAGGATGAGAGAAAGAAAGCGCTGCGACCTTCGCAGTGCGGTACATAGATTGCGTCTGCGCAGTCTTTAAAGCCAAACAGAGTACTTTAAGTAGAAAGAGGCGCGTAATGCCGACTCGGGTGTGCTTAGGAAGAAGTGGGAGGGGGGGATTTAGATTAGCCGGGAAGGGTGGGAAAGGTAATGTCCATGCGGATAAGGTAGCACTCGTAAGTGCCATAAGGTACCTAAAAACGAGGGGCAGGTTAGGGGCTGGAAGAGTGAGTTAGGTGCTGGAAGAGTAGAGTTCGTCCCAACGTACGTTTTGCTTACTTCATCAGGGGAAAGGTGTTACCTTTTCCCTGATGAAGTAAGCGAAACATACGTCAGGGCGAACTCTACTCTGGCCCCCATGTGCACCGGGATGCCGCCTGTCTCCTCGCATTGAGCCATGTTTGGGTAATTATTGTTAGTCTAGGGTAGGATCAGATATGCGCCCAGGAGTGGGTGAAGAGTGGCCATTGGACAGGGACAGCCGCCGGATTTCAGATAGATCACCGCGACTCCCCATTTCTACCCACGTGTTTATTCTCCATTTTTTGATATTGTCTTGTTCTATTTCTTTGTATATTTTTCTCAGATGCAATACCCTATAGATGTACTGAGTTCTACATATTGTTGTACAGAATGAGACTTACCTTTTGTTTGATGAAATATTCATTTTGTACTAAATGATGTGTCTATTATGGTTATAATATTGGGAGACTTATTGCTTTAAATTTTTTCTATTTTTTTCTATTTTTTCTATTATTTGTACTTTTATGAATATAAAATTCTCTTAAATTGATGATAATAAAAATGATTTTTTAAAATTTATATTCTATTGTGTATATACTTGATATGGGAGTTTGCGGCTGTGCATCATAAATAGTCCTGCTTTTTCTTGTTGTCTCTCTTGACAAACCTTGCATGTATAACTTTATACATGGCCAGACTGAGGACCCACACTACTGTATATAGTATGCTTTGGAGGAGGATGGCAGTCCCTGACATTCATCCTTATGCACTGCAGTGGGAGGCTTAAAGATCTGCAGGGTGCGTGGGCCTATTTTTAGATGGAGGCTTGGGCCAGTAGTCCCATTAGCCCCACTGTTAATCTGGCCCTGACTTCATTCCTGGAGAAACAACTAAGCTGCAGCTAATGTTATATCTGTTTACACTGCAATGTTTTTGCTTTCTCTTTAATTGTCTAAGACAATAAGATGGGTGAGATGAGATTCAAGTACTGATTGTTATTAATCCTTAATTGCTTATTTGTGGGAAATGTGTAACTGCTGCAGGGAGGTACTGAATTTCACATCACAGAGACACAGGACCTTATTCAGAGACTGAAAATAAGACAGGAAAGTTACTCCTGGGCTAAACCATGTTGTTAGCAGGGGAGTCATATTTTATCTATTGCAAACAGTATTATAGTTGAGAGGTGATACTTCCCAGCCCAAGTCTAAATAACAGTGTGTTAGTAAAACTGGTCAGCACCAGGAGACCGGTGGGCGGAGGGCGCCCCAAGGCCTGCCGCCCAGGGAGCTGCAAAAGAGCTCCGGAGCCCCTGGGCGACGGGCAGGTATAGGCGGGGGCCGCGCCCCACTCCTGCCCCCAACCCAACTCCAGCTTGGGGTACAGCCAGCCCCACTAGGCCACCAGGGGATAGAGGTCAGTACAGGGTTGGGAGACGTGCGTCTCCATCCCTGAACCCCTGGACAACGAGCATCCCAGGCCAGGCCCCAGTGTTGCCCAGCCAGGCCCCAGCGCTGCTCTGCCCTAGGCCCCAGCGCTGCTCTGCCCTAGGCCCCAGCGCTGCTCTGCCAGCCCAGGCCCCAGCTCCCATCCCCAGTCCAGCTCAGCCCAGTTCCTGCCCAATCACTAGCTCTGCTCTTCCCAGTTCCTGCCCAATCACTAGCTCTGCTCATCCCCCAGTTCCTGCCCAATCCCTAGCTGGGCCCCCCCCCCAGTTCCAGCCCTGTCCCCAGTCTGTAGTCATAGTTAGAGGGGTAATAGACCCCTGAAGTATAGAGCACTAGGCTATATAGGTGTTTATAGCTAGAGCGCGCTAGGCCCTGTGTGTGGTTAGAGGGCGTTAGTCCCTGTGTTAAAGGGCGCTAGGCCCATTGTTAGAGGGTCCTAGGCCCTGGTTAGGAACAGGCGTTAGGCCTGCTTTAGGTTGGGCGTTAAGCCCCTGTTTTGTAAAAGGGCATTAGGCCCTGCATCGGTAGTGTTGGACACTAGGTCCAGGTCAGGTGGTAGGGGGCGCTAGGATCCGATAGAGAGCACTAGGCTTCAGTTAGGGCAGCGTAGGGAGACACGTGGTAGAGGACCGGTAGGTGGTTCTGAGCGGGTGGCGGTGAGAGTGTCATCGGTAAGTATTACCTTTGGTACTTTACGTGGTGTGTGTCTTTTCCCCCTCCTTACGGGTGCGGTGACGGAGCCGGAAGGCGTGGGAAAGGTTCCGTCCCGCTCGCCAGATAGTTGGCGAAAAAGAGGTGTCTGAGGCCTTGGCCGATGATGATGATCACCTCACCCGTACACTAACCTCCCCGCTCTCTCCCGCAGGAAATTTCCAGCTGTTGTTGCATTGTTAATGCTTGTCTTTGCTTTACAGCATTAGAGAGCATCACACCCAGCATCAGGAGAGAAAACATCGCGCCTTCACCGGTGGTGTCTGCAGTATCGGGTAGGACCCTCAGAGGTGGGGGCGGGCTTGGGTGTTGTTAAAACTTCACAGGGCGCCGCGTGCTTTCCTACACAATTAACTTGGCTCCCCCTGCAATCAACATGGTTTAGCCCATGAGTAACTAAGTTCAAGCACTTATTTAAGTCTGGATCCAGCCCAGTGTCACAAATGGCATTCATGCCGGTTCTTATTTGCAGGGAAGTGAATACCCCTATGTGATTTTATTCTTTACCCTAAACTTGGATTATCTGCCAATTCTATCAATTTTATTTCAGCTGTATCTTTGATGGATGACAGACTCTATCTAAAATTATATACCATGAATCTCTGTGCAAGAGCACTCTAGATAGACTGCTTTGGACTGAGTACACATGCATACAGAAATGCATAGACAAATAGGCTGAGACATGTATTGCAGCAATTTTCCAGAAAAAGGTTTTGAATATCCATGATGATGGGAAGAACAGTCCCTCACAGGCTCAGTCTGACATGTCACTGACAGCTACAGCACCTAAACAGTACATGAAATCAGCTGAGCTGCAACTTGTGTACCAGTGTGGGTCATCGCTGAGGCTGCTAAGAAGAGGAAGCTGCTCATAAAGCTCCTGCCTCCAGAGACAGCTGAGCGCCTATCCCTATTTCCCCAACCCTTATACTAATGCTTACCCCAACCCCCCGTCCATTATCCTAACCATAACCCTCCCTTACCCGCAACTAACCCCTCATCTCAATCAAGCCCTCTCTCTTTACACCACCGGATCCACACCATCACAATCTTCTGAACAAATATAGTGTCTTAATTTTCTTAACTTATATAGCACCTCCTATCCCATAAACAATATTTACATCTCATTTTCCAACTTGCAGTTCTATCCTACTGCCTACTATATCTTTTAAGTTTTCACTTTTCTTCTTCTACACTATTGTATTAACTTTCCTTATTTTGGTAATTCTCTCTTTCATTTACTATCATCGTTTTCATATGATAACAAAGATTTCCTTATTTACAATGCTATCATATAACCTTAACACTAACAATCGCTGACCAGCTATAGTGAACGTGGGCCGGCAGATCGCTGTATTTACTAAGTCACACGTTAAATGACGCCATCTAAAGATGACGTTAGGGTAAGTATTCCAGAAGTAATCCCATATATAACCCTTTTCCTCCCCCCTAATAGCTGTTATAAGGGGGAGGAAAAGGGGGCTATAGATGAGAAGACTGCTGGAATAAATATATATTTATATTTTATTAATAAATAAACAAGTAATAAAAACACATTTAAATAAAAAAAGGGTAAAAAAACAAATAGTTAAAACTTACCTGTCCGGGCGTAACATCTGCCTCGGAGTCCCTCGCATGTGCAATGCTATTTGCCTTTTGGGACTTTAAATTTTTAAAGTCCCAAAAGGCAGCTACTGCGCATTTGCTTGCACTTCAGCCCTGATTGACACCCAACAATGTCAGCAAAAGTCCCGCAGATTATCACAGGACCTCGCCAGAAGGGTAAGTATAAGTATATAGGGTCCATGGAATTGCAAGGCTCGCTGCGAGGCTTGCTCACATGATTAGTGCTTGATGCGCTAATCATAGTAAATGGACCCTTTTATCTCTATCTCTGTTTATTTGTAAAATTGTATTTTTCATTCTATCCTGGTCGTTAGCCAGGAACATATCTGAACAACAAGGGCAGGGGAGTCTCTTTACTATAGTGGTTTTCGCAGCATCTCTAATAAAATATTTCGCTTTATTTGGAGGGCAGCGCGGTCTCCACTATTTTTTTTGAAGGGTGCATAGTCATCAGAAATATCATTTGAGCTGTGGCTTGCTCACTATGGGTCAGATCCAGAATTACGCATAACAGTCTATTTACTTATTCTGAATGCATACGTTATGTATTGGAATGCACTACAAATGATTATGGATTCCGTGCTTTAAGCCTTTCCGACGTTGGGGTGTAACAACCCACCATACATGCAAGGTGTATGGACTTCGGTTAAGCACTTTGGTTATGCACTTCGTATGATTGCACATTATAACCCTGCCTCATTTTACGTGGGGAAGATGCATCAAAATTAAGATAGGGTCCAGGAGTGTACTTAATTTAGGATCCCACTTATGTAACTTTGTTTCCGCTGTGGTGTTGTTATGATCACAGTGCATAATGAAATGTATATCCCTATCCTATGCCTTTTATGATGCCCTGCAGCTGTGATGCTTACTTGTACTGCTTAGCCAGTCAGCTCATGCTGAGCAGTACAAGAAAGTGTGCCTGCCCACAGGCCTGGCAACAGGGTGGGGGCTAGGGGGACAGCTGTGAAGGGCCTCGAGCATCAGAGAGGCCCCCAGCAATCCATGCGTAGTTTTTATCAGTTTTCCACTAACAGTCTGTGTCACTGGAGAAGAGCTTTACCTATGAGTTGTCTGGCAGCTAGGATGACTCATGCAGACACTGCAAGAGGAACTTCCTCTCCTCACAGTGCGTTGTGACATCTTTCTGCATCACTGTACTGCCAAAGACTGGACTCTAAGGTGTGCGGGGGTAGGGAAAACCAGAATCCAGCCGTGCTCTGACATCATCATAGCGTTATGTTCTCCACCTCCCAGTGTGATGGTGATTAGAAGTCCCTGCAGCATTTGGAGAATTAAGGTAAGTTAAAAGGGAGGATGTAAAAAAGAAATAGGGGAAACATAGACAGAGGTATGAAAGAAATGAACAGGTGTGAAAGAGAGGTGTGAAGAGGAGATTCATTATGAGAGGTGTAAAGAGGTAAAAAGATATGTGGCAAAAAGCAGATTAAGGGGTGAATACAGGTAGAGGTTGTCTTTTTTAAAGGCATAGATGGCAAGATTCTACTTAGGAGGAAATGGAAGGAACATGGTGTAAATAAAAGAACTGGGTAGAAATTAACTAAAGATGGGGAGCTGGAGACAACAATTGGTGATAAGAACATGGGGACATGACAGAACAACGGAGAGAAGAATGTTTGGAGGGGGCTGGGGAGAAGGAGGTATGTGTGGGAGCTAGAGATAGGAAAATGGGGTTGAGGATTTCTGAGAAGTAAAATGGGTGCTTATTTCATGCAAACTTGTTTGGGGATAAATTAATTTGGGCCTTTTTAGTGATTGTTTAATACTGGTTATTAAGTGTAGATGATATTTTAGGGAAGTCTTATAAATATCTTATAAATAGATTTAGTATTCAATTTTATTTAGTTTTGTGAATATTATTAATTTAAGGCCAGTTAGGCTGAAATAGGTGTATAAAAATGTAATATAATTTGTTTAATGTTGTGGCAGATTGAGAAAATAAGTTTAGGTGCATGATTACGTTTATGTCTGTACTAGTTAGAGAATAATAGCTTTATTTATAAAAAAAATATATAATTACTGAAAGGGCAGGTGAACAAGAAATATGTGTGATTAGTAAATGTAAATATGATACATTTAATAGGACTGGTTTAATAAAAGGTGTAATTATTATATGTGTGTATATGGGGTTAGTTTCAGGTATTGGTGAGTGTTCACTATTGTTAGGAATTCCATAATACATGATCAAATCTAGAGTAGCCACTAAAGTTAAGACAGCAGCAGCCACAGGTAGTTTAAAGAGGCAAAAACAGATAGGAGAAAGCAGGATAGCCTGCTAACCATCCTGATTGTGGGTTGCTTTTCTACTGACAAAACAATCTATCCAATTTCCTACACCCTCTGTTCTGTTCACACCTCTTTTCTGTCAAAGTAAATACACACACACACACAAACAAACAGTACACTCCATATACATATACACACAGTGTGACGCAAAATACATGAATTATATACATGAATTAAACTACGAACCTACCTTACACAGGATTTTGATGGACCCTTCTCCTGTCACTTCTGGTCTGCAATCCTGGGACAGCGCAATTCCCTGCATTATGCAATACAGAAGAGAAGCACAGACCA
>WWET01000511.1:589270-600988 GCA_011038615.1 Limnodynastes dumerilii
ACTAGCCACGGCGGCCGTAGCTCTGGATCAGGCCCTATGACACAAGTAGGTTTTGCGGAATATATTTGAAAAAAGCTTCTGGTATCTTCAAGCCTTTAGTAGTTTCCAAGAGTGAGACAGGGCCTTTGACAATGAGTCAACAGTTAAAGTAGAAAAAAAGGGTAGCTACTGGGACACCCCAGTATGTTACAGAGCATGGTTAATGTCCTCCTGAAGCATACAATAGAATTCACTTTGGATCAAGGGGGTGTTTGAAGACAACTGAGGTCCAGGGTGTCTGTGAATGAAAACTCTGAGATCACCAGATTACAGTATATAGGGCCTGGCCTGCAAAAATGCCATGGGGCACCCACGAATGGTCACTCTGCAAAAGCTTTGTGCAAAATGAAATCTCCCTGGGAAGTTTCTTGGAGATGGTCTTATAGGGCCGGATTCAGACTTCAGTCTGACACCTGACTAACACAAGCTGCTTGCGGCAGTTAGGTGTTTTTCTGGCACTGTGCATGTGCTCACCAGATGTTATGATATGGATCTTTAGGCATACAGAACTAAGTTCCATACTCTTGGTTATCTGTCTGACAAGGCGGTCCTTCCCCTCAGTCTGCTTAAACTTCCTAAGGTGTGTGGGTGGTTGACATTTAAATTTTACAGTACAGGTGGGTTTAAGCAGTTCTGTACGGACCAGTGGTCATACTGGCTGCTGATTCACACAGGACACTTAAATTGGCAGAATAATTGAAAGGGAATTATGCTGCCATAGGGCCATAAGGTACCATACGTGTCTGTGTGGACTACCAGACCTCTGTGCATATGGAAAATTCTTGAAGGTCTGGATCCAGCCCATAGCCTTTACATTTAGCCTGCTTTCCTATTATTTTCTCTCTGTTCTTCTTTGCTTTCTCTGATTCTCTGACTGATCAAAAGATTGAAATATCACTATAATCCAATAGTTTATAGAGAGTTTCTTTTGTGTGTGTGTGTGTGTGTGTGTGTGTGCGTATGTACATAAGTATGTGTATTCATATTGCTTGTAGTAGTATGTTTAACATTTATACACAACAGCAGCAGGAAGATCAGGACCTACTGTAAAATGCAAACAACACAAGATGGGAATTCCTAAATAAACAGCGCTCTAGACTAAGCAAGAAGACAGTCAAGTAACAAAGTATGATTTGAGAGGTTTCTTCTGTTCATTATGTGATGTAAAATCAATTAATAACAGAATTTCTCTTTTTAGGAATTTCACTTACTTTTTCCCAATAATATATATCAAGAAACACAATATAACCTACACTACAAAGCAAGTTTGGATTACGGATGGCTACCTACAAATATGCCACTTTGTCTCCTCTTCTCCCTTTTCAGTTGTGAATAGACTGGCAACCCCAGAAGAATCCTTATGCCTTCGATATTCACTGATATATACATGGAGATCTGGAGCAGGGCCATAACTAGGGGTGTGTGATAGGGACGGTAGCCCAGGGCGTAAATCTTAAGAGGACAAGAGTAAGTTGGTTAGAACCCTCCCTTCCCCGCAGCCTAACCCTATGAACCCCATCCCTGCAGCTTAACACTAAGATTCCCTTCCCTGCAGCCTAACCCTAAAGTCTCCCCTTCTAGACTGCATCCCCTCCTCACTGCTTAACCCTAAGTCTTCCTTTCTCCTACCCATCCACGCCTAACATTAAAACTACCCTTCTAAAATACATCCCCTCTTATGCACTAACCTGTGCGGTCGTCGGAGCATCGGGATCCATAATGGGGTCATATTCTAAAATACCCTTAGCCAAAAATAAACTCGCAGGGCTCGCAGGGGTGCATGCTAACCTTTCAAAATGCCCCTGGTCCTTCTTGCGGGGATTACCCATTAAGGACAAATACAATCATGCTCATAGATTGATCACACAAATTCTAAATGCAGCTCATTGTTTAATTGCCAGCCATTGGAAGGACCATGAACCACCCTCCTCCCCATAACTACTAAACAAAATCTGGTGCTTGTTGTCAATGGAAATGATGTCTGTCTGTTTAAACAACAGATCTTATATCTTTCTACGTACCTGGGCTCCCTGGTTTTCTGTACCCTGAACTTTCCCTTAATATTTACGTTCCTGCTGCATATAAAATTGGGCTGTTGTGTAATAAAGAATTGTATGTGAGTGCTTAACCAGGCCCTTACTGTATGATTTGAATACCTCCCCTCAAATCACCATGTGTACATGTTGGGATATCATGCCCCGCTTCCAGGAAGACTTACAGCACATAATCCAGAATCATTTGTAGTGCATGCCGATGTGTAAATGTGTAATTACACATTCAGAATGCGGAACTATTTCTGGATCTAGCCCTATGTTATCAAGAAACCCAATAGGGGGAATGCAAGATCTTACAAATACTTGCATCCTACATTTATGGGAAAGAGAAATCAGAGTGAAAATGAATAGGGAGTCAGGAAAATTGACTATGTTTACATATAACATGCACTATGCTTACCTTACTCATCAGCCCCGATCCAGATCTGTGCGTATGTCAGTATTTTTGCGTAATTTAGAACCAAGCCAGGCGCATATGCTCCCTATTCAAGTTCAAACATAAATGGCTGTGTATTGGCTTGCGTTCTGCAGGTGCGTTCTTCCATGGGCATGTGTGGGTGGAGGGACGTAGTCAAGGATGAGTGTGTTCACGCAATTGCACTCAATCCACATCTGAGCGCACTCGGTCATGCGCTCAGGATACGTCAAAGCATTTGCCCCTGCTAGAGGTGATGTCTAACCTATTCACATATTCTCACGGCATAGGAAAAATGCTTTAACACTTTGATCCACTTGTCACGCACTTGACATGCACTTGACACACACTTGCATGTAGTTTTGATTTTTTAATGCCACACGACCATGATTTTTATGATTTATGGGCCAGATCCAGACCTACATTCGGTTTACGTTTAAACGCGTAGTGTATTTACGCTTTCGTATTTACTATGCACTCCCCTCGATCGTACGTATTTTTTCCATTTTACCCTTACCAAACCCTACAAATCCTTTTCCAAGCGTAACTGCTGTCGGCCGTAATGGCTAAACGTATTTACGCACGAGTGTCATATGTCTGGCATGCCCCTTTGTTCGTAGTTACGCTGTTGATCATAGTCTCGTAAGTACATTCAGAGTTTCTGGTCATAACATCTGCCGAGCGCATGCACAGAACATGAAAAAACGCGTTTTTACAACTACAACGAGCGAAAAAATGCCAGTGGGTGTAGGTCTGGATCTGGCCCTATGTTTCTAAGGCATTTACATTTACAGTAGAAAATCGTGGTTACGTCAAATGCAATTCAGATTAGGACGTAATATGGAAATAATGGAAAAGTGACACTTAGAGGCGCATGTAAGCTCGATCCTGAAGTGCAAATACGTAATGGAACATGATTTTAGTTTTGAACGTATTTACATGCTATCCAGATCAGGAACGTATTTTGGACGTAACTTCTTACGTGATTACGTTCTATTGAGTATTTCCAACCTTATCCTGATCAGGACATATGTTGGTGATGCTTTGGAATCTGGAGAGGGTGTACATGCGTTACATATACGTTACGTAATTACATTGCGCAGTTTGTGACACAGTTGCGTTTAGATCTGGATCAGCCCCATTGTGTTCCTCTGAATACAATTTACGATGACTTCTTTTTAAAGTTAATTGATACCGAAGAAAAACATGTAGTCCAATGAAATGCTTATTAAAACAGTGTTTCAAAAGAACCAAAGAACTTGTGTATGGTGAAACAATAGCCTTTTCTATGTGTTAACTAATAAATGTTTGTTCTTACACTTGGAAACATTTTAATAGAAACCCAGCTACTCGGTGGATCAATACATATATGAATTCTATTCTTCTTATGACTGTGTTGTGTTTTTTATTTGGAAAGCAAACCAGATGGGCATATTAGTGAACCGAGGCACAAAGCCAAAATCCTGTTGGTCTGTTGATTAGCTTTCTTAAGATACAATTTTTTTCCTTCCAAGGAACACTGTATACATTGTACTTTCTGTAACATTTAAACTCGTAAATTGTAAATATGTCCATAGTATATAATTTCAATGCCAGCTGGTTTGTTCATTAATACTCAGGTTGAAAATGTTCAACAAGTTGCAATTGTGCACTAGGTGTAATATTGGGGAATTATCTGTGTCTCAATGGAGCTCTCTTTGGAACTGGTTCTAGTTTACAGGTGTGTTCATAATTAAACCTAAACTTCATTATATCTTATCCATGTTTCAGCAACTGGTTTTGATTGTTTTTTAATGACCTATTCTAAATCAAAAGCTATTATAAAGCGAAAAGTAGGTGGAAAACCTAGGCTATTGAAACTTATAAAAGAAGCATTGTAAATATTTTGAATGTGTGGATGTAATAAGACCTTGTGCAGCAGTGGTAAAGTTTATACTAAAAAAGATTCCATACTGAAACAATAAAAAAAACAACATAATATAGTTGATCTCAAAAGTATTAGCTAGAGAAGTAGTTCATTTAGTTTTATTTTTCTTGGATTTATTTAGGATATTTCAATTGTTTTTAGAATATAATCTAACTCTTTAAACTCCTTACCATCACTTTCAAGACCATCTCCTGTTCCACTGCTCCTTACCTCTCCTCCCTCATCTCCATGTACATCCCTTCCCGCTCTCTCTGCTCTGCTAATCACCACAGTCTGACCTCCAAACTGATCACCATATCTTACACCCATGTTCAGGACTTCTTCCGTTCTGCACCACTGCACTGGAATGACCTCCCTTCCTCATTCAGGCTCCACCCCACACTGCAGGTCTTCAAGCACTCTCTCAAAATGCACCTGTTCAGGATAGCTTACTGCCCCTCCACTTAATCTCCCTTTTTCTCCTTCCTTCCCCCTCTCCTCCGCTCACACACCAGCAGTTCACTTGTCTTCTGTAAGTTCATCCCTCCCACTTAGTGTGTTAGCTCACGTGAGCAGGGCCCTCCATCCTAGTGTTGTTCCCTTCTCCACCATCCCCCCCCCTCACTTCGTACCCTCTTGTCCCCTTCTGCTACCCTTTTACCCCCGTCCCCACCTGGTGGCTCCCTCTCAACCTCCCACTGTGCTCTATCCTCTCCTCCCTGATCTATGTTATCCTGATCTGTAAAGCTTGATACCCTGTATCCTGTCTTGCTGTCTGTGCTCACTTCACTTTTGTGATATTTTTATATTTATACTGTATTTTATAATGTACTTTGCTTTACTTTGTATTATGTACTATGTACTATTCTGGCCATCTCTGCCCTGTATGTCTGTACTATATTTTGATGTATTTTGTATGGCACTGCGGACACCTTGTGGCGCCTTATAAATAAAAAAAAAATAATAATAATAACTACAGCTTGTATCCTTAGTAGCAAAGTTATAAAGATATGGCCCTCAATCCAGATGTTTGAGTTTTTCTGAACTTCTCTGCATTTCATTCGACTTGTCCCCTCTTTTATATTCTATGGACCGGATCTAGACCTGCATACCTTAAGCTACTCAATTAAGCCTCTTGCGTAAGTAAGCCTTACTGTGACATCTGTGCATGCATGCGCCAGATGTTACGCCGTAGATCTCCTGCCGTGTGGAATGCAATTCCGTATGCTAGGTGATCTGACAAGGCGGCCCGCACACCTCTCTTCTTGGCTAAACTCTGCAAAGTGGGCAGAGTATCATGTATAAGGTAACACATTTAAAATTCTATTTTGTATAGAATAATCAAAAAATTGTCCATATTCTGAAACTTGATTAGGCAAAAGAGATTTGCATTTTAGAGTTGCTCCTTAGAAACCGCATTGCAAGTGTAAAATGAAAGAAGACAAAATAAAAACAGATTTACTGCATATTTAGTAAAAATTATTACATTTGTGGTTATTTTAATGGTTGAAACCAGTGCATTTGTGTAAGAAAAAAGGTGCCAGAACTCACATCAATTCACACGTGACCACACAAGCACAAACCGAGCAGTGCCATCACCAGGGCTGGTGCTAGCTTGTCTGGCACCCCCCTGCGAAAAATAAATTTGCGCCCTCCATGCTGTGCCCCCTTTGTGAAACATCAGCATGCTGTGCCGCTTTCATAAACATCACCATGCTGTGCCTCCTTTTATAAACATCCCCATGCTGTGCCCCCTTTCATAAACATCACCATGCTTTGCCTCCTTTCATAATCACCATACTGTGCCTCCTTTCATAAACATCCCCATGCTGTGCTCCCTTTCATTAACATCACCATGCTGTGCCCCCTTCATTAACATCACCATGCTTTGCCCCCTTTCATAATCACCATGCTGTGCCCCCTTTCATAAACATCACCATGCTGTGCACCCTTTCATAAACATCACCATGCTTTGCCCGCCTTCATAATCACCATGCTGTGCCCCCTATCATAAACATCACCATGCTGTGCCTCCTTTCATAAACATCACCATGCTGTGCCCCTTTTCATAAACATTACCATGCTGTGCCCCCTTTGTTAAACATCATCATGCTGTGCTTGTGTACCCTTTGTTAATCTTCACCATGCTGTGCCCCCTTTGTTAAACATCACCATACTGTGCCCGTGCCCCCTTTGTTAAACCTTCACCATGCTGTGCCCCCTTTGTTAAACTTTACCATGCTGTGCCCCCTTTGTTAAACATCACCATGCTTGTTGTGCCATTACTTACCTTCTTTCTCCTCTTTTGTTCTGCCTGCGACTGCTCTTCTTCACTTTGTCCTGCTTCTTTCTTCTATCCTGGCTCCTCTCTGCTTGCTCCTCACCACTCATCAAAACGTCGGGCGTGATGTCGTCACGCCTGATGATTAGTGAGTGAGAAGGGAGCAGGGAGGAGTCTGGATGGAAGAAGGAGAATGTTGGAGGATTGGGTCCCCCGCCAGTGCCGCAATATAAGTAAGTTACTTTATTATTTTTTTTTTCTGCCAACGGGACCAGCGGGAGATTGTGGGGTAGGGAAGTGCCTCTCTGGCTTGGCGCCCTCCCGCCACGTTTACCCCGCTGGTCATCACAACCAGCGTGGCCATAGTACACATGCATTGGACTCAACCAGCCCGCAGGCACCGCTTTAATGATTTTGCCGCTGAAACTTAGAAAACTTTGAAAATCTGTTGAAAAAAGGTGCAAGAACTCTGTTCCTGTGCGTTCTCTGACCAAAAAAGCACTGGATGAAACATTTGATTAATGGATTAATGGAGTAGAACATTTATGAATGACTTTACACTCACGTAAAACAGCATATGCTCGCTACAGCGACAATTCTAAAGTAGACGACATAGAGGCTAATTCAATGTTTGGGAGTAAAGGCAAAATGGCAAAACAGGTGCAAGTGTACAGCTCGGCTAAACCATTTTGCAAAGGGCACTAATTCATTTTAATTCTTTTACATTCAGGGAAAATACTTTACTTTTTGCACACAGAACTCAAATACTTAGCTTTATGTTTAAGCTATAATATAGCGTTGAGCTAAGAAACTTCACCTCTCAATTCTAATTCTGGTTTCACAATTTAAAATTACCTCCCCTTGCAGTTCAACATGGTATTGCTCAGGTCTACAATTGCACCTAAAAAAGGTGTAAGTGCAGCTCTGAATCATATCTGAATCAGCCCCATGATGTCATTGTCAAAAGAGTTTTAAAACCAACATTTATAAAAAAAAAAAACCAAACAAACATCCAATTCCTTAACAGAAATCCTGTCCTCACTTATGTCTCTTTCAGCTGCTCTCATCTGTCTATCCGTCCGCTCTGTATATTTTCTTTCTCCCATTCTATCCCTCTGTCCTCTCCACCACTCTCTATTCTTCTTCTGTTTTTCTTTCCCTTGATCGCTGCTAGAGCTCTGTCTTGCTGTCACCATTAGACCTGCATCAAGAGTAAGAATTTAGTTTATCAGTAATTCTAATTATTGTAAGGCTGAACATAAGTGGAGCTGATCCAGAGTTTGAAATAATAGAAAAAAATTTAGCAAATCTACACCTTGGAGCAACCGTCTTGAGCTACAGGGGGAGTCAAATGTAAAAAGTTCAAACAGAATGAAGTAAAGTGATGTATTGTAGATTAACTCTAAATTAAAGTTTAAAAATAAAGCTGCTCAGGATTAGTGTGTAATAACCAAAATCAGTCAGTGTTTTCCCTGCATGCATAAATTCAAATTCATTTGCACCCCTCACATTGCAACATGGGGCCGTATTCAGAGATGCATGTGCAAAACAGTACAATTATACGCATGTACAGCGCCGACCAAACCCCCTCACACCCATGACAATCCCCTCTCCCGGACTTGCTGTCGGCCACTTGCAAGTCCATAGACCACTTGTATCTTTCCGTGTGCATTTGCGTGCATATATGTCCTCGTCCGTGCGATTCTTTAAAACCACACCTCCATGCGTTCCTTTAAATGCCCCCCACCCACTTTTATGTAAATTTCTACCTCCGAGTGAGATGCATGCGTATGTCCTCAAGTGCGATTTACAAGTCCGTCCGTGAGGCTGAATATCAAACAGTTAACCTGTCAGCATTTCGGGGGTTAGGGTAGCTGTTGGCTTTCAGGCCATCTAGCTTCCATACTAAACCCCATAAAACAACTTAATTTCCTCATGGCACCTTTAAATAAAATTTGGAAGAAATCCAACATGTATACTTCATATTTCAAAGGTGTAGACCTTATATAAAGCTGCATTAACGTCACAACAATATACAGTAAACAACTACAGAAGTTAAACAACATTCTGCAATTATTTATATATCTGAATCAGGAGATGGTAGAAAAATTGAAAAACTCCACTCTACTAATACACAGGTTTATAGAGAAAGATCATGCAGACATTTTGTGTTCTGTCACATTAACTGGCAGTGAAGTGTGATTTGATCCTAAACTCTGTATGTAGAAGTGCAGGGAACCCCCCCTGTACTTATATCTATGGCCAGGTCCCTACCTTAAGTATTCCACACGCATTTCTGTGCTTTGGGAATACTGCATCGCATGTTAGGGCTTACGCATGGTGAGAGAGCCTAACTCCCATGTAGAGAATGAACTCCATATAGAATGCATCAACGGGAGACTGTGTTCCTCATGGAGTTTTTTTTTATGTACTGCGCATGTCAGAATCTGGCCCCTATTCGGTAATCTCAGGTCATAAAAAGAAAAAGAAATAAAGTCCTTACCAAGATTATGACTATCTGCTAGAATAGGTTAATTTACAAAACAGATTTTTGCCTACTGCCAGTTGTGGTAATCCCCATTTAGATACTTCATATGGCAGGAGGTAAGTAGATCAACACGTAGATCACCGTAGTATTGTGCAAATGGGAAAAAACTTGAGAGGGATTTTCAAATTTCCAGTTTAAAAAGATTTAGGTTGTCGGGTAATTAAAACTTTTGCCTGTTCCCAGTCCAATCTTGTATGTTAGACACCATGGACCTGATTCAGAGATCCGCTGCCGATGGGATCTCAAATATACGCATCTAAGTGTCAGGTTACAACCCACTGCATAAATAGTCACTCCCCTTGCAAACAGCAGCGGATAGTTAGACCACCATTGACTAACCCTAACTCTGCGCTGTCATTTGAGATCTTAAGTGAATTAGTTGCGTTTAATTAAGATCCTAAGTGTCTGCTAGCGCCCACTTTCCCTCATCTCAATGCCTCCCCCTGCCCATATTTATGCAAATCCTTCGGGTCCTATATTTACGCAGCACTTCGGATCTTAAGTGCTTGCGATCGATTCACAGGTCCGCGCTTACCGAATTTAGGATCCTAACCTCTACGTAGATGGCGTTGCACTATTACTACGCATGCGCAATGATGCGAATTTCTTAAGATCCTAAATATACGCACCTAAATAGCGATAAAATCGTATCTCTGAATCAGGCCCCATGAAAGGCATGTACCCTGACCAAATATTAATACTCTACCCAGACCCAAAAAATGACAGTACAGAGCTTATTGATGATTGGTCTTTGGTAAGGGAATGGAAGAGTTTACTTTTTCATTCGGATTTGGATGAATTTTATAGAGGAGTCCCCCTTTAAACAAAAGTGAATGGGCTGCTAACATGTCCACAATGATATATGTACATTTGTAACATTTACTAGTAATAAAAAACATGTTATGTATCCATGCAATGTGTTTATGTCAAAAACTTGTCTTCTGGAAAGGGTCAGATTCAAGTAAAATGTCCCATAACCTTTTGCAGAATAAATAACCTTTTTGTGTCATGAAAGGAATATCTTCCACCGGGAAGTGACGACAAATAGCATTAAAATGAGAACTAATATATATTCCCCCCATCCCAATCCAAACAGACAATGGGTTTCAGCCGAATCAAATTCAGCCATTTGTAAAGCGTTGCTGTAGTTATGGCGTTGCTCTAATGTATTATATTTTTACAGTAACTGGACAGTTCTGTGTTGTATGGATGCAGACTGTTATGTGCCGTTGCTCTACAGCTGTTACTTATAGCAATGTAAATCATGACATACAGTTAATGAATGCAGCTAACACAAATGAGAACTTCCCGGATATTCAGCTGCAGATTATAGATTTCTTGATATAGTTTATATATAATTTAGGTGACATTTTTTATATTGGATCTTAGACAGTTTGTAACCCTTTAATACTTTCTCATGAGCATGAATTAATCCTTCATGTTTAGCTGGGTAGCAGTCAAATCAAGAGAATTGTTTGCATTTTATTTAAACTTCCCCCCAAAAAAAATATTCAGCGTAATCTTCACGTTATTAATTCCTTACAGCTGCTTGATGATACGTACAGTTTTTTGTTAATTACGTCATGTACGGTCCTTAAAAACTTTACTCTTAACTTAAGTCCACCCATAACTGACCTTATTGTTCAACCCCCCAGTTTTCCTAAGCCCCTCCCTTTTTATGAAAAGTGATTCGGAACAGTCTCTCCTAAATCAGAATTTGATGTCATCTAAATCCGTCTAGTTTAATGGAAATGTGACAGTTGGCAATACATCTGTGCATCTGCTGTGTGGTCTAGAAACTGACAGTTAGTGAGCTCTCCCTGTGCCTGCTGGGTTTTCTGGAAACAGACTCCCCAGGTCAAAATTCTGCACAGCGTATGGAAGGTCTGACCGAGACACCAACCCCCAGTATGTCTTATGGGATCCAATGTTACCACTCTGTGAAGTTTTCTTACAAATCCTTAATTCAGCTTAAGTCCTGCACCCTTTCCAACCAGTATCCATCCACAAATGACCTTATTTGTTCAAAACACAACCTGTTTTCCATAAACCTGGCCCCTTTTACAGTTTTGGGACCCTGGCCCTGAAAGCATGTAGCTTTCACAGTTCCTCGCTGGCTCGTTCATCTTGATGAGCGCCAGCGCTTCCGCATATTTATGCAATTGGGAAGCGGAGTGTGTCACTCTGCTCCCAGTGTAAACCTAACGCCAGCTCACGCTGGCATTAGGAGCTGTGTGCAGTGAGTTTTCTTTCACTCCCTGCGATAGTATGGCAAACTCTGTCCCCCTCCATCTCTGATTGGTGCACAAGAGGGGTAAGTCGCATAAGGAATCATGCTGATTCCTTCATGCATTTCTTTAGCAAACTCCCTGAACCACCAATGTTTTTCCCCCCTTGATCCACTAAATCACCAATGTAAAGAGAAATAAGATTGAGCCTTCATATATATGAAATTAATATATATATATTTTATAT
>WWET01000512.1:27139-49462 GCA_011038615.1 Limnodynastes dumerilii
TACTTATTTTCACTATAAATACACATACATATATAGATATATATAGATAGATATAAAAATATGCTTTGTTATTAAAATATATTCGCAAACATACGCTATGTAATTTTACGTGCGAACAATGCTCCCAAAGTCAAAGTCATCATACACAATGTGGATTCGAAATACAGAAATGCGCATTAGGTATTTCCATTAACATTCTAAATATAGAACATTATAAATACAATGCTCCGAAATACAGCATATCTCATTTAAAATATTCGAAATTCAGAACGTTCCAAATGAAAATTATGCATAGTAGAGCAAAGCGAATTCGTACAATATCGCATTACATGCGAAAATGCAAAGTTTCGCAAATCGGAGCATTATAAATACGATTTTTCAAAATGGAAAATGTATAATTACCAAACCATTCTAAATGTGGTATTTTCTAAATTCGAATATTATAAATTCATTTACATTCGAAATAGAGATTTTCGAATTACAAACTTTATAAATTCAGCATGTTATTAGAAAAAGTTATATATTCGCATATTTCGACTTTCATATTCTGCGAAAAAACGCATTCGCAATAGAAATTTCGAAATTCGCATGGAATGATGGAATTAACAAACCAGATCAGGCAAGTAGCAGCTATGGAGGAGATCACATAACTATCTTCACAACAAAATAATAGTTTCACCAAGAATGGGCCCTTTTATCCATAAGATAAGGGACTTATTTAACCCCTCTTCCCTGACACGTGCGGCTGGACAGCCTCTCACATATAAACACCTAAACCAATTATTATTGTAACGCCTTTCTCTATCCAACCTGTACCACCCCACCCCCTTATTCCTTCTTTCTTTTTAATGACCCCCCTCCCATCTCTATAAGGACACACAGTGAAAGAAGAACACAGGAACTGTAGTTTAGTATTTTAATTTTGCTGTTATTCTATCTCACAGTTATGACCTGGTTTCTAAAACTACTGATAACTGTATATAATGTACAAAATGTTTAAATCTATGTTGTCTCCATGAAAACCACTGTTAACCCTCTATCGCACTGCCTTGGCTGGGAGACATATTACAGAGGAACCACAATGGAGAGTCCACATGCAGTCACGTGGATCGAGCCGGAATGTAGCTCTCATCAGTCAGCTGGCATTAGGTTTCTGCTATTAACCACAAGCAGTGTAACCTCATGTAAATATTAATAACATCAATTCCAGCAGGCACTTAATGCACTGTGATTGGTGTTATGGCTTTTAATCAAAGCCAGAATGAGTCTACCAAAAGAGACAGGAGGTGTTTGGGCCGCTGACCTATAGCAGATCAGCCCAGTCTTTCCCCATCACTAGGGGTACAAGTGAACACCATGCTCCTTGTTAGAATCCACACCCTTGTGGGTGGTTCCACCGCAACAGGAGATTAGGACCTGGTGCCCTCGTAGTGGACTATTTAGGGAACATCTGTGATCCAGTAATGCAAGTGAGCAACCAGACCTCACAAAAGGTCAGATTCATCCTTGTGCCACTCCCTTATCACTAGGCCTCACAAACCCCCCAGGAAGTGTCACCACTAGGCAGGTGCCTAATGGAAAATACAACAATGGATTTGTGGTACTAATAATGGGGTAGATCCAGAACTACGTTTGCCGTATGTTTACTCGCGTAGCGTATTTTCGTGTGCGTACCTTCTATATACTCCCCTAGGCACACCCCTTAAACGTACATATTTTGTCAAGATACGCTTTTCAAACCCTACCTTAACTTTTGCCAACGTAACCGCAGTGATCCGCACACGTATGTATGGGCAACACGTATTTACGCAGCTAAGCACGCCCATACTGTACACTTTAAATACAAACCCCCGCCTACTTAACGTATTTCAGACGTATTTTAGACTCACATAAAATTGGCACGCCCACACGTAAGTATTTACGTGACACATAAGTGAATGGCCCATATGTTCACAATTACGCTACATTACTGAGCGTATTTTCTATGGTGCGCATGCGCAGTACTTACCAAAAGGCGATTTTACGTCTTTGCCACGCGTAAATTCGGTCGCAAGCGTTGTTCTGGATCTGGGCCAATGTGTTTAGTTTGCAATTCTTTATCTTCAGAATTCAGGACTCACAGGGGAAAAAAAAAAGCACTATGACCCAGAAAATATGCTTTCTCCTTTATTCTATTATAATAATCCTATGCCACAGAAGGAAATCTCATTTTTGCAGTTCAATGCAAACCTCAAATGCAATATCGGGTTTAGTGATCCTTTAAGTTTTCAGTTGAAGCTCGTATACCAATTTAGTATCTGTTCTCCAAATTATTTATTCTGTATTAATGTCTGTTTGGAGAAACTAATATTGGTTTCTTATTTCAGCTCTTCTGAAAAAATCTTTTTGCTAATGCATAATATTACAATTCGTTGTGTATTCAGTTACATTCCTTTCTTGTGTTATTTGTTTTTATAACGGATACATTGCACTTATTTTTAAACCACCACTCTTGTCTAAAAGTCACTGCACTTTTACTAACCTAAATGTCTGTTCTCCAGCATTGAAACATACCTGGCTTTTGGAGTTCTTTATTGATTAGGGTTTTAATCCATCAGAAATATAAGGAATGAAATTTTAAAAGAAATTTTTTTGTAAAAGGCTTTGTAAGCTTCTGAGCGTAGATAACAGCAGCTCTAACCAAGGCTCATTCCTTAAGATCATAGCCTTTCCAATCAATTATATACTGGATAGTACCTTTGGATATAGGAACGTTCAGTATTTGACTGATCTCGTATTCTTGGTTTTGGACCAGGACTGGTGGTAGAGGTTTATGAAAAGATGTGAGACAATTGACCATGGGCTTCAGGAGGGAGATGTGAAAAATTTTAGGAATACGTAGAGCAGGAGGAATCTCCAGACACACAGCATCCAGGCTGATAACCTAATTGGGCCTGATCCAGATCAACGATGTAGCGCTGAGCGTGCTAACGCTCAGCGTTACATCGCTGACTCCCCCCTGGCACTCCCCCTGTGTGGGCGTATGGCCCCTTCCTTACGCCGGGTGAAGGCTACCCTAGCTTCGCCCGGTGTAAGGAAGGGGCCATACGCTCACACAGGAGCGTATGGCCGCCTAGCCCGCCCCCCTAGCCTCATTTACTTACCTCCCCCCGCCCTCCAGGAGTACCGTGAGCGTTGGGACGCTGGAGTACGTCCCCTCCAGCGTCCCAACGCCGCTACTATGGACGCCCGATCGAAGATCGGGCGTTTCCATAGTAACGCCGCCCAACATCTGCCCGGCGCGTGCGCATTAGCGCTACGGCCGCCGTACTAGCGACGGCGGCCGTAGCTCAGGATCAGGCCCATTGACCTTAAAGTGATTGATGACGCAGGATGCTAGCTTCATAGTAGAAACTCAAAGTCTTAAGTTGCGGGTAGAGAGCCAATCTTTCTCACCTAGATGGTATTAAGATGAAACTCTTGTTTTCTTATCTGCAAACTTCTTACTTCGCAGGGATGACTGAGTTAGGTCATGTTTAACTTGTATCCAGATATTGGAGAAGTCCTGAACTGTGCTGTTAAAGATAGGGACTTCCACAAGAGGAATATCTGCCATCTCCTCATTTGTCCTTTCTGTGAGGCTGTCATACTGTGGATGGTAAGCTGACAAGAAATTACATTTAACTCCAAGACTTTATCAAAAGGCTTTACAGAACCTGGAAATGAACTGGGAACCCCGATCCGAGGCAATTTCCTGTGGAGTAAACAGAAGGTGGAATATATCCTTGATGAAGAGTTTTGCCAGTACTGGAGCAGAAGATAATTCCTTGAGAGGAAGAAATGGGAGGCTCTGATAAATATGTCCCCAATTACCCAGATCACTGTGAATCCCTTGGATGGAGGCAGAACATTTATGCAGTCAATATGAGTCATGGACTGACTGGAGCAAAAACAGCGCTTACTCCTCCATATGCCCATGTAGAGTGGGCCACCAATAATTATGAGAGGTATTCCTGGTATTTTTGACACCAGCATGGCTGGCAATGCAAGAGGAAGGGTTCCATTGTAGCAACTTTGAACTCATGCTGGGGAAGATGAGCATTTTACTGGAAGGAGGTTGCTGTGTGGTGACTGCCAGAACTATCCTATTGGGATCCAAGATGGGTTTGACATCTAAATGTTTTCTTAGCCCCAGAGGAGAAAGTGAATATGAGCTGGAAAGGGATGAAGAATAGTGACCAGCGAGCTTGAAGTGCATTAAGGCACTGCGCTGATTGCAGGTAGAGAAGATTCTTACCAGATAGATTGTGATTGGGTAAATGGTACGCCATAGGTATTGCCATTCCTCTAGAGCCTATTTGACAGTGAGCAGTTTCTATTCTAGTTTCCATAATTATTCTCAGTAGGAGAGAATTTACAGGAGAAGAATCTGCATGGAAGCAATTGCTTGGAATTATTGTGCTTAGAGAGAACTGCTTCAGCCCCATAGGAGGCATGAACCTCTAAAAAGAACGGTCTGGAGGTGTCAGGCTGTTGAAGTATTAGCAAAATCCTACCTCAGGAGGTCAAAGGTTTTTTGGCTTTTTGTTATGTTTGGGCCACGATGGGAGCCACCACTAGGGAATAGTTGTTAACAAACTGCCTATAAATTGGAAAATTCAGGGAAGCATTGGTTTGTTTTGAGACCCTCAGATTAGGCCCACTGAAATATTGCTTTTAGTTTATCATGGTTTATTTGTAGCACACAGTGCTAGAAAGGTTGTGCCCCCAAGAATGCATCTGAGGTCTTGGCATACAGACAGTGATGATAAATGTGGAGAAGGACCTCTTGGATGTAAGAGTGATGTGTGGCTAAATCTAGAGAGAAGATTATGATATTATCCAGAAATACCATCATATACTGATAGAGTATGTACCAGAAGATTTCTTTCATGAATTCTTGGAAGTTGGTTGGGGTGTTGCATAAATGAACAGCATAACAAGATATTAATAGTGCCTGTCCCTGGTGTCAAAAAAATGTCTTCCATTCATCCCTCTTCTTAATCCAGATAAGACTATATGCACCTCTGAGGTCCAATTTAGTGAAGACCTTAACTCCTATAACCATGTCAAAGAGCTTGAAAATTAATGGTAAAGGATATCTGTTTTTCACAATGATAGCATTTAACCACCTGCAATCTATGCAGGGGCGTACATGGCCAGATTTCTTTTTAGCATAACAAAAAATAAATTGCACTGGCTGGAGAACTAGTCTTCTGAATAAAACCATGTGCAGGGTTCTTTTTTGTGTAAACCAACATGGCCTCAGATTCAGGGATTGACAATGGGTAGGTTCAACCTTTTGAGGGCATCTTGCCTGGAAGTTGGTTTATGGCGCAGTCCCATTTACAATGAGGAGGCAGGGTTTCAGCTTTTTGTTTATTGAAAACATCAGAGAATTAAGAATACTGTGACAAGATACCAGTAACAGGATGATCAAGACTGGAGAATGAGTCAGACACAGGAATTTTTGAAGCAGAGACAGGTACTGGAGTGGAGTAGTGACAGACATGACTTACAACGGTTGGTCCCCCAGGACAACACTTGAATAAATCCCAATCCAAGACAGGAGAGTGTAACCTAAGCCAGGGTAGACCCAGGCCTACTAGGTGAATGGCTGATGGTAATACTAGAAAGGAGATTTTTTTTTTTAAGTGTGTAATGCATCCACTTAAAGTAGGAGAAGTTCAGTGCAGAACTGTAATGAAATGGGACCAATGCGACTGCCTTTAGTTGCAGACAGAGCCATAGGCTTTTCCAGAGGTTTTGTAGGTACAAGCTTATTCACAATTTCAGCAGATAAGAAAATGCCTGCAGCCCCAGAGTCCATAAAGAGAGATAACACATTGGATTGATTGGCATGTAGCTGTGTCACCATCATACTGTACATGAAACCTGGTTGATACCGCTTGAAGCCTGGTACCTGTTGCTCTGACAAGCAAGTGGCATGAGCAAGGGGTGTAAATGAGGCAGAAGCAAATTAATGAGTCCAGCAGAGCAGGATAACATGTGCAGGAACAGCTACAGCTGAGTGAGAACACCAGGAAATGCAGTGAATGACAAAAGAAATAAAGTACAATGGTCTTGTTAGTGCAGATTAAATGCAGTGATCATGACAATTCTGAAGAAATAAAATGCTTTATTATGGACCAGTCGTAGTATTAAAGCTGCAGAGGTGATGATAAGCAGTGGAAGATACAATTGATAGTCTAGTGATTGAAACAATAACTAACCTGTACAACAATAATAAACAGCCATTACAACATTAAATGCTGAAGATTGAACACACAAAACTCTATATTGCTGTGCTACATAAGGTTCCCAAATTTTTAGCAGTATACCAAAATTGTGTTATCCAGCCTGTGGTCAGTATGGAAGCTCTACAATAACAGACGTTGTTGTTTGCGTTGTTACCCTCTTTTGTGGGGCACCATTGAGTGTGGTTGAGTGTCCCAGTCCGTTCTCTACACTGTTCATAATGGCTAGACGCTTCTAGCCCCCTCCTTTTCCTACTGTTATGCTTTCCTGCTTACCTCTCCTCTTCTCTGGTTCCCGCTTTGTTTCCATCTCTCAGTAAATGTCTGCTTCAATGCCCTTGGACTATTTTATAAAGATTACAGTTCCTGTCCTCAGGCATCCCAATCCGGAGTTAGCATTCATAATACAAGAAGATGCATTAGATGTTGGGGCAGGGGTGGTCATCTCTCAGAAAGACCCCCAGGACTTGAAATTATACCCTTGCGCTTACTTCTCAGAGTGGGCGATAAAGTGTGGTTGTCCACAAACAATATTAAAATACAAAAACAGCCCTCTAGGAAACTTGGGCCACAATATATTGGTGCATTTTCCATTACCCAGAAAATTTATCTGGTGGCTTTCAGATGAAATCTTCCATGTAGTCTCAGAATTACCAATTTTTTTTCATGTTTTCTCTTAAAACTGTTCAAAAGTTTAAGAAGATTTGGCCGACCTTCATTCTCTAGACTTGCACCACTTATTGTTGGGGTTTAGGAGGAATATGAAGTGGAAGATATCCTGGGTTCTAAGAATCCAAGCTCAAATTTATTACATTGGAAGGAGTATGGACCAGAAGAAAGGTTGTGCGTGTCTGCAAGAAATTTAGAAGTTAGAAGATTCCACAAAAAATTTCCTGATTAACCGGGTTATTGGGGTCCCTTGACCCCTCATCAAGGGGGAGGGTGCTATTACATGCCGCTGCACCATGTGGTCCGAGATGTAACTCTTACCTGCTTCCTTTGGTCCCCGATCCAGTCCCCTGTCACATGCAGTCACTAAAGAGTGACAGCACAAGAAGTCTGGCTCTGAGTGCCGCTGCAGTCATTTGGGTGCGCGCTCTCTGCCTTCTGTTATGGTCTCTGATCGGCATTCTCACGTCTGAGGACAGCCAATCAGAGGTGGTGGGCTGGGCACTGCTGCCCAGTGACAGGGCAGCAGATTCTATATTAGGGCTGATAGTGTCAGTTTAACCCTGCCGGTTATAGCACTTGGTTGTCCAACCTGTGACCTGCTCCTGCTTTGTGCCATTGTGATTTCTGAGTGCCCCAATTATTCCAGACTCCCAGCTTTGTGCTCCCAGTGTTTCTCCTCTCTGCTCCCATGTGTACTCCCCTGCCTGTGCCTACTATCTCCTTCCCTGTGTGTTTGCATGGTTACCCTCCTTTGGAGGCGCCACTGACTAAGCGTGGTGGAGTACCCTAGTCCATCTAGTCAGTCTCAGTCTGTTCTCTACGTTGTTCATCACCCATTAAATTCACAGGAAGAGTCATACACTCATGCTGAAGGACATTGACGTCAGCTCAATTGCCCTTCTGTCAGAGGTGCTTTTTCTCTGAATGTGTTGCAATACTTTTTGGGTTGGTTAACACAAATGCACAGTTTCAAAAATGGTCCACAGCCCTATTGATATTTGAGATAATTCTGGGTCTGGCTTCTAAAAATCTTGTTTATAAAAATGGTAATTTTAAAAATTTAGGCTTTAGAACCACAGTGGTGGATGTTCTATCGTATGTGGTCTTATAAGTCAGAATTGTCCATTGTAATCACTATGGACTGTTTCAAGACCTCTGCAGCTGCTGTGCTTGGAGCTCTAAGAACAAGAGCTATGGACATCATCCACAGTGGTCTCCCCTCACACATACAGACTTCCCAACAGGCGATGCTACTTAACATGAGGATAGTGCAAAAGTCTGCATCAAGTCTTAAACAAGTCTTTAAAATATAATTATGCTAAACCTATGCTGTTGGAGCATGCTGGGTGTTGGGATTTCACAGAATGCCTATGTTAGCCTTAAACCATTACTTCCATGGCTTTCCTGTCCCAGAGCCCCCTGGTGTCTTGGCCACTTTTCTGAAGTGTCCCATTTCTCTTTACTGCTAATGGATATGGTCATTGACCAGTTACACTCTCCGGTACGAAAACCTTATTGCCAAAAATGGGACATCCGAAAGTTCCTTTTCGAATGTCCATTTTCGAATACTTACCGCTTTCTACTTTTTTTTACTGAATGGGTGGGTATGCGGCATACTTTACCCATTCACTTTCAAAATTACCTTTATCCTTCCGCTGTCTGTGAGATACCTCCGCCGCTGCTATCGCCAGACCTGAAACAGGTGAGTAAACTATCTGTGTGGGTTAGGGTCAGGCTGCAGAGGAGGGAAGATTAGGGTCAGACTGCAGGGGAGGGAGGGTTAGGGTCAGGCTGGCAGGAAAGGAGGGTTAGGGTTAGGGTAGTGAGAGGGGAGGGTTAGGGATAGAATTAGGGAAGGGACTATTTTTTTCTTACAATTTAGCAGAACAGAGCTTTCGGTGCTCCATGGATCGATTGCATAGCAATCGAAACCCGAGCCAGTTCACAATTGGCTGGGAGGAATCTAATTTTTCGAAAATCAGGTTTTCTATGTGCGTACCCACACCCGTCATTGACTTATAAAGCACCAATGTTTGGAAACTGCTGCCCTAATTCATTATGTATGGCATTTAAAATCAAAAACAAGAAGTGTATATTACCAGAAGCCCTATGAGGTCTTCATCTAGCGCTGTATACATATGCTGACAATTCATCCATCACCCAGGGCTGCTAAGCCTATTCTAGCATTGATCCTTCTACGATCAGCTCTGCTTTTTCTTGTCACTTCTGAAGAGGCAAAAATTGACTCAACAGCTGCAACTGATTATTAAGCAGTCATAACTGTATAAAATGGCTCTTGTGAAAATAACAGTGTTTGAATCACATAGCTTTAGACGCAGCGTTACATTTGATAAATAGCCCCAATTGTGATCACAGCTGGGCATGTTCAAATTTCAGCAGTCCAAATTTTTCATAACAGAATATATTTAGATTTTTTTCTCTTCAAACAGAGCAATGGATTAGAAATCTGACCTTGGGCTTTTTTTCAGTCATTGCAGACACAACACAACCTTGATGTTGATTTTTAAAAGGCTATAATCATGTTTTCTTTCTTCAGAATGTACATGAATCTACCATTCATCATAAAACATAGTCACCATTTGTCTTTTCCTGTTTGAATCAGATTCTATACATGTGCAGATCTACCAAAATCTGCTGTGTTGAAAGTAAAATATATGAACAAATCAGGAGTAACGTTAAAATACGGTTAAACACAGTATTGTGGAGTCTTCCTTTGACAAATGCCACCCTCCTGTACTGGTATATGAAAGCTGCTCTCATTCCCTTTTCTACTCCAAGCTATACATATTTAGTTGCACTAGTTTGGAAATATGGCCTCCAGAATTGAACACTGTATTCTAGATGAGGCTGTATCAATGACCTATAAAGTAACACTACTACTACTCTCTTTCTGCTAACTTCTCTACCTATGTAACTATGCATATGACTTGCCTACATTGCTACCCTTCAGTAACATAAAATAGTGTCTCCTTGATCCCTTTCTTCCTCAGTAGTTTCTAATATAGTGCCGTTAATGCTATATTAGGTCTTTGAGAGTAGCACTTGTGTCTCACAATGCTGAGGTCATGAGTTCGATTCCCGGGCTAGGCCTTACCTGTGTGGAGTTTGTATTTTCTCCCTGTGTCTGCGTTGGTTTTCTCTGGGTGCTCCGGTTTCCTCCCACATGCCAAAAACATACTGGTAGGCTAATTGGCTGCTGACTAAATTAACCCTAGTGTGTATTTATGTATGTATGTAGCTCCAATAGAAGCAGGGACTGATGTGAATGTGAAATATTCTCTGTAAAGTGCTACGTAATTTGATAGTGCCATATAAAAACCTGTTAATAAATAAATAAATGAGTTTGCATTTTTTTGGGCAGTAAACTGTAGTTACCAAACTGAATCATTTTGATTTCTATTCCTGGTGTTACATTGCTTTGTTTACAACAAAAATAAATATTTTACCCTCAATAATGTGTAATATCACAAATAAAGATATTTAATATCACTGGTTAAAGTGCAGATCCCTATGGAACACCACTGGTAACCTTTCTATCCCCAAAATGAATTCCATTTAATACAACCCTCTGTTGTCTTCCCTGCAATGAAGACTGTATCCATGCAACCATTTTTAAATCCAATGCCAAAGTTTTCAGCTTTTCTAACAGTCTGCAATGTGGCACAGTATCAAAAGCCTCACCAAAATCTAGAAAAGTTATGTCTACAGCAGTCAAAAAGGTCAGTAATGTGACAGGATCTTCCCCCAGTTAATACATGCTGCTAGGGATTATATAAATTGCTAGAACATGCATTGTTAGGGATCCTTGATCATGAAGTTTGATCACCATTGTTTTGGATCAGATCAGTGATTCCTAAATCCAGGGCACAAAGAACCTTAATAGAGAATGTTTAATCCTGTGCAAAACCATGCTGATTTCCTGAGGGAAGCAAATTTTATCTGATGCAATAGTATTATTTTAAGAGCTGTTGCTCGGGATGTATCTAAGAATCCGGGCTCCCCCTGCCCCAATAATAAACCCCCTGCATACCATAATATATTGCCCCTACCACACAACACACACAGTGCACTCCATAATGCATTCTCCCTACCTCTATCTCTCAAACACACACGCACACACACAGTGCACCCCAAAATGCATTCTCCCACCTCTATCTGACACAAACACATTGCACCCCCATAAAACATCTCTCTCCCTCACACAAAGAGCACACCATAAAATATTTTCTTTATCCCTCACAAACACACAGTGAACCCCATGTTGCATAATGTCTAGGTGTATAAAATCAGGTATGTGGCAATACATATTATATAAGTCTTTAGTATAATGTCTAGGTGAATAGTGGTCATTATCTCACACACACACTGCACCCCAAAACATTATCTCTGATACAATGCATACATACACAATGCATCCCATACACAGACACACACACTGTACCCTTTAATATACACATTGACACACACTGCATCGAAGATATTACACACACACTGAACCCTATAATACACATAGACAGACACTTGTAACTGACAGCAGTTTCTCACAGAAGCATCAGCATAGCAGAGACAGGAAGCACGGACTTCTGAGATGGTCACATAGTAGTGACTAGAAAGGTCCTTGCTTTAGCCCATTTTCTCTGATGCTGATATTTTTGCTGAGCTGCAGCCTGCAGTCATAGTGACATTATTATACAATCTACCCCCTGGCCGTGGATGGCATCGCCATCATAGTGACATTGTGGACAAGAGTTAGATAAGCCCCTGGCCCTAGCACAGGTCTAATTAACAAGTAGGGCTGGTCTGTACATATTTGCAACAGACAAAAATTATGTTTGTTACATACAAAAAATATAATAAATTTGACTTCCTTTTTAATTCAACATGATTATGCTCAGGTATAACTCTTCACCTGTTTTCCTATTATTTTAAACTTGGATCTGGTTTATAATAAGAAGCATATGCGGATCTTTTAAGATCTAAGAGTCAGTAATAAACCCACCTGAGCTCAAGCAGAGATCTGGGAAAACATGCACTGTTATGGGTCCTTGAGGATCATGTTAGTGAAACACTTTTTAAATGGTCTATTGGTATTCTTTAACCAACGAATATATGGAAATAAACAGCATAAGATATGATTCTCAAGGCTGGAGATTGGAACATTTCAGGAAAG
This sequence comes from Limnodynastes dumerilii, assembly GCA_011038615.1. Taxonomy (NCBI): domain Eukaryota; kingdom Metazoa; phylum Chordata; class Amphibia; order Anura; family Limnodynastidae; genus Limnodynastes; species Limnodynastes dumerilii. The sequence continues at coordinate 39,278 of WWET01000512.1, forward strand.
TGTATAACAAGACAGAGTAAACTCCTTTATGTGAAAACATCTGAGGATAGTCACAAGAAACATGTCATTCACATGTAATAGCTACTACAGCAGCCTCCAAGCCTATCCTAGTAGACAAATGATTTATAATCTGAAGTTCAATTTGAAATTCCAGGGTCCAAAAAAAATGTGAACTAGGAAAAATGTGTCCTGAATTTTATTACTTGAGATATTAGTTTCAAATATAAATACCAACCAAATTAAATGGATTAAAAATGTATAACTTGAAAAAATTAAATAAAATGCTCTTTTATTCATAAGGATATTTATCTTAGATCCCTATGTGGGTGCAATATATATATATTTTTTTTTAGGAATTGTACATGGGCTGAATTTCTCTGGGACAAATATATACTGTTAAAAGACTTCCAAAAACTAGGAAAGGAGAACATAGTTTTATGGGAAAATGTAATGTTACAACATGCTTTTATAGATTAAGCTGTTCACCAATTTAATTTTAATTTTGCATTTTTGACTCTACAAACTAATAACTCATTTAATAATAATGAAAGATAATAAATGAATAAATAGTCATAAGAGAGCTTTAAAACTACTGTATAAAAAAAGGAAAAAAGCAAGATTTGTTTATATTACATATTTAGAAAAGATAGCATGTAAGATCAGTAATTTAAGTTTTTCTCCTCAGAAAATTATCACAGTCCTCCAATACCACTAAAGCCTACCATACACTAGTCCGACTGGGACTGACAATCCTGGCAGAAGAAGGGGGTGCTGCCAAGATTGACAGGAGGTTCTTACAACTGACAGACTGCATGGGGCTTTTATCAGTCTCTACACTGATTGGCTGGGCCTCCTGTCAGTCTCGGCAAAGGAACGAAGTAGTGTTCCCCCTAAGGTCCGACACTTCCAGGCTGGAGATCTCTGTCCGACTACATAATTACATGCAAGTACAGAATTAATACATTTTTGTAATGAAAACTCTTTATTTCTTGCAGAATAAAGAGCTTGCTTTAAATTATTCCTTTCCTGNCTGTACTTGATAATTATAATGGATTCAGAGGTAACGCTGCTAAAAAGGTTAAAGGAAATCGGCTTGGGTCTGATATTTTGAACATGCCATACAATGTAGTGATAGATCTGACTAATATTCACTATGTCCAGTATGGCCAGCTTAACAGTGCATCCATTGGTACTTGAGGATTGTCTTTGAGATCCGCTATAAAATGATGTACACTGTTATGCAATTAAAAAAATATTTCCTACCAATTACCAAATGTGTGGCTACTGACATATCACATGTGGGGACATAATGGACCTGATTCACACTTAAGAACGCGACAGGTTCCTAAATATACGCAACTAATTGCAATGAAACTCCCTCGGCACACCCTCGGTTTTCAGGTTCTTATGTGACTTACGAGTGCCATAGGGCTCCCTTACCTGTAGGTTCGCATTTGAATGCGTAGGGATAGTACTTAGTAAATGAACTGCATAACCGCGCCTTTCTTTGATCATTTAAAGGCCTCTCTCCACCCAAATCTTCGTATCTGCGAGTTCATTATGCATGGAACGCCCCATTTTGCGTACGTTACTACGAACCTACAGATTTTAAGTTTGTAGTGTATAAGCACGGAATTTGCATACTTAAATTCAACGCAAATAGCGTATAAAAGTTACTACACATGCGCAGTGCATCCGTTCTTATATATACGCACCTAAAACCATAAGAATTTCTAAGTGTGAATAAGGTCCTATAAACCTGACTTTTCTATTCAATTCATGATGAAATGATATTGGGAATGCGATTTACTGACCATTATGAAGATATGAGGAATTAAAAATACACATGAAATGTAATCATCACATGCTATCTATGTACCATTTCTGTATGTATTTTGCGTAAGCGTGGTCTAAAGATCGCACTTACGCAATCTACGTACAGAAATGGTACATAGATAGCGTAAGTAAGTTACGCATGCATAGTACCTAAATTCTTAAAACAACATACGTAAGATGAAAATTACGTAACTGTGAATCCAGACCCAGGGCCGGTGCGACCCACTCCGCGAGGGGATGCGGTGCATCCTGGCGCCATACTGGATAGGCGCCGCACCCCGCTGTACAGATTGGCAGCGTTCATACATTCTCCTTTATAAACGCTGCCAATCTGTATAGCGGGGAGCAGGGGAATGTCCGGCGCCTATACAGCATGGCGCCGGACATCCCCCTCCCCTCCGTTATACAGATTAGCAGGGCTCATACAGGAGGTTCCTGTATGAGCTGCTGCAGTAGTGACACAGAAAGCAGCAGCAGCTCACACAGGAACTTCTTGTATGAGCACTTCCTGTCTGTAGACACAGCGCTGCAGAGGAGCCAGGAAACAGGTAAGTAGAGAAGAAAGGCTGGAGGTACGTTATGGGGATTACTGGGGGGAGTGGAGGGTAACTGGAGGCACATTATGGGGGATACTGGGGGGAGTGGAGGGTAACTGGAGGAACATTATGGTGAATACTGGGGGTGAAGGAGGGTAACTGGAGGTACATTATGGTGAATACTAGGGGGGAACGAGGTATACTGGAGGCATATTATGGGGAATACTGTGGGGAGGGAGGGGAATTGGAGGCAGATTATGGGGAATACTGGGGGAAAAGGAGGGTAACTGGAGGCATATTATGGGGAATACTGGGGGGAGGAGGAGAACACTGGAGGCATATTAGGGGGAATACTGGGGGGGAGGAGGAGAACTGGAGGCATATTATGGGGAATACTGGGGGGAAAGGAGGGTAACTGGAGGCATATTAGGGGGAATACTGGGGGGGAGGAGGAGAACTGGAGGCATATTATGGGGAATACTGGGGGACATGATTGGGAAATTGTAGGGCTGCAGAGACATGATGGGGAAATTGATGAGCTGCAGAGACATGATGGGGAAATTGATGGGCTGCAGAGACATTATGGGGATACTGAGGGCTACAGAGATATGATGGGGATACTGAGGGCTGAAGAGACATGATGGGGATACTGAGGGCCGCAGAGATACGATGGGGAATTGCAGAGACATGATGGGGAAATTGGGGTGCTGCAGAGACATGATGGGGAATTTCTAGGGCTGCAGAGACATGATGGGGATTCTAAGGGGCTGCAGAGACATGATGGGGAATACTGAGGGCTGCAGAGACATGATGTGGAAATTGGGGGGCTGCAGAGACATGATGTGGAAATTGGGGGGCTGCAGAGACATGATGAGGAAATTGGGGGGCTACAGAGACATGATGGGAAAATTGGGGGGCTGCAGAGACATGATGGGGAAATTGATGGTCTGTAGAGATATTATGGGGATACTGAGGGCTACAGAGACATGATGGGGATACAGAGGGGCTGCAGAGATATGATGGGAATATTGGAAGACTGGAGACACATAAGTGGGAGTACATGCAAGGGGGAGAGATTGGATGAATATACATACACTGTACACACACACACAAACCAAACTGGATAACTTAGTGCTTAAAAGGCTGTGCTTCTATTGTATTATTGTTACAAATGTTTTCTGTTTTGTAACTGCTTTGCATTTTGTGACTTTTTTTTAACAGCACTCAGGTTACAAGAATGTTGAATTTATTGTACAGTGGTCAGAAGGATGCAGTCTGTATTTTAAGGTGACCTGTATAGTATAGCGGTCACTAGGATAATGTCTGTAAGGTATGTGTCCCTAAGATATATAGTTTGTATTGTGTTGCAGTTTTTAGGATGAAACAGGAATTGTATAGTGGAGACTAGAATACTGCCTGTATTGTATAGTAGCGGCTTTGATTTGCTTTCTTTTATTGTGTTTACAAGATTGTGTTTTATGATGTTTACATGGATACTATACTGTAGAAACTATAATGACAAATTGTTAAACAGGTAGGTGCAAATTTAAAGTTTGCAGGGAGGCGCCGAACACCCTAACACCTGTCCGGACCTATATCCTTAATGTTGATTTTGACTTTAAAATTAATTTATAAGACATTGCTCAAAAAAAATGAAATGGAGATGACAAATAAACTGGCACATCCAGGCTGATGTCATTTTTTATTTGACTCAAAACAATTCATAAAAATCCTCAGCTCAAGCATTTTCAAAATTAAGTATATACCCCCCTTCCTGGTGCTAATATCAAGTGGCATCAAGGCTCCACCAGGGACATCTGGAGCTTGTGGCTTCCATATGGCTGGCCACGGTGTTCTGTTACAAAGCTAGGGACATTATTACCTAGGCTTTTAATAGGCGGCAGGGAAGTGATCAATAAAACAGAGAAATTTCATGGGGAAAAAAAAGTACAATCCACCTAGATCAGAGTTCAATAAGTTGGACCTGAAATATATTACATACCAAAATAAAACTGAAAGCCCATTCTTTCATCAAGAGAAATTCACATACCTAAGATGGATATAATTACAGGTGGGAATTTTTTCATTTTAATTTAAACAACCTTGTAGTTTTTATTGCACATTTTACTGAACCACATTATATCTTGGGGTAAAACAGATATTTAAAAATTGAAAGCAAACAATGTTAAATCTATGACAACAGCTGTATTTCCTGCTACAGATGTGCTCCACCCTGCTTGATGAGTACATGTCCCCACACACCGCTTCCCTTAATGGCTCCATTCTTAAACATTGATAGACCCTACAAAACACCTGTCTCAGCAGAGTGCAGACATAGCCATGATTTATTGCAAAATCTCTCTCAGGATACTGAAGCAGTAGCAATATTTTTTGCTTGTAGTGGCAGCCAGACTCATGCGTAAACAAAAATGGCCCACTAGAACACTAGAATTCCAATTTAAGTCTCATACTTTTGTGTGGGGCAGAACCTCCAAAAGTCACAAGCAAAATCCAGACAAATTAAGTTGTTCATGCTGCGTGACTTTTTTTGTTTTTTTTTATATATTGCATACAAGCAAAACATAATAATAGTGATAATTAAAAATTCCTTTGGCCAAAATGAATGAATAGTATTGGCATAAAGTCTCGCAATACCAATACCACATTTTTGTTGTATACTCCTATGGAGTTAAACGAATACTGTAAATTACATAGCGCTTGCTTCAGTCATCAATGTGACAATGTCAGACTTGTTTGCTTACCCACAATGCACTGTGCTCAGCTTATACCTAGGACGCTCCTGTTCACTGTCCACTGAAGTATGACCCCCACCAGAGCCAGCTAGAGTGATCTGCTGTGTTACACATGTTGTCTCTTATCTTCAGGTATTCAGGAAACAAAGTATATATACATAATAAACATATGTAAATAAAAAGATACAGGAGGATCACTAAGGGATCTGGGAAACTCTGCAATGTGATCACCCAACTAAAGGTTTAACTCAAGAAAAGGCACAGTTCAGCTGGAGGCTCTGTGGAAGCAGCATTTGTGATGAGCCATTGATACTTCACACCCTGTTAGTATTTACATACAGTATAGGCAGATTTTAGACCGTTGGACAATGGTAAATCCCAGCTTTTAAAATCCACTGTTCCAACATGTTTAGGGAATAAAAAATAAAAAAAAGATGCAAAATACATTAGATCAGAGTAATAATTTATCTGATTTCCTCTTCCACCAATCAAGCATGAAAAAACGACAATCCAATGAAACTGCAACTGTAAATGCAGAAATGAGCCCATGCAGGAGTGGAGCGCACTGAGAGGCAATGCGTTTGTCTCAGGACTCATTAAGCCAACACACACAGTTCCCAAGACACGTACAAAAACTGCATTCTCAGTCCATGGTCATGGTAATATTTTCTCATCTTATACGTTGCAGTGCTCCAGCGTAGACCAATTAGGATAATGCTTCAGACGATTTGGTTTCTGTGTCGCTGTCACTCAGATAGCTCCGTGAGGAATATTTAGATCGGTTTGTGCTTTCAAAGTTGTCCCGCTCATCGTCACATCTGTCGTAGCTTTGCGTTTTCCTATAGGATGGGGGACTGATAGAAAACAAAACAAAGTCATTTCCCAAAGAAAAGTGAAGTGCTTACTTATGTCATCTAAGATCAGTTTCCATTGACAACAGCACACAGAATGGACATGCATGATCCAGTGGAGTTATGGGGAGAGAAAACACTAATCCAAGACTGTAACTACCAACTTTTTAGTTCTGTCCTCCTGGAGATCCTGAGGCTTAAATACATGAATTAAATCATTATGCTCCGCCCCCACTGTGCAATGCAATGCTGTGTATGACAGTGTTGTGAAGCAGGGGACGAAGCGACTGTTGGATTAAACCATATCATCCGCTCCCAAGCTTCATACTGCTATAAACAGCAGCACTGTTGGTACAGGGTGGGGTATTGTGCAACAATTTCCATGATCAAGCCCCACTGTGGGCTAAATTCATGAGGGTTACTCACTACCCCAGGATTCAAGGAGTGCTGCTCAAATTTTGGAAGTCTCCTGGAATATCCAGGCAAGTATGATAAAAATTGATTATTTTAATATAATTCTAATAAGATCTAAGTGTAATCAATCATGACAGTGGATGTATGACCTCCTTAGCAGCACGCAAGATGATCTATTTATGGGATTTTACATTTAAAATGTAATTGTCCAAAACAACAGGGAGACTATTTTGCGAGGTTTACTTATATATTCAAAGAGTACAGCTTATTGATTCACTAGGAATCAGTGGCACCCAAAGTGTCTCATGCCTCATTGATGTCAATAGTTAATAGTCAATTAATAAAACACTAATGCAGCACCAAAGGGTCTTTGGTAGGTAAAGAGTTATTATCTGTAAGCCTGAAACTTAAACATCAAAGTAAAGTCATTTAACCGTAAATGTAATAACGTTAATGTGAATGATCTAAAAGGAATGACCATCTATAAACACTGTGGTATTAGTGGACAATGCATCTTAAGATATACTCACTGTATTGTGTCTAAGAAAACAAGTTATACCATAACATGCAGCGAAAGTAAAAACCAATCTATAGCGAACATAAAAATATCACTGTAATCTTCCTGCAGTATCCACAGATGAAGGCTTTAGGAAATTAATCTAAGAAATTTTTGTGCACAGATCTCAAATAAATACAACACACAGATCTAGATTTTGATATATGAATGCCAAGAACAATTTCTTGGCTCTTCACTGTATAAGCAAAATAATGATGTTATTATTTTCAGTTGCTGTGATTATTTTTAGGGTGATAATGCAACAGATGTTACTAAGCTCACCCACATATGAAAGCTGTGAACTTGACCATGTCATTTATTTTGTAATGAGCATTATCTTGTACCATGTTTTAGCAGTATTTACATTTTACATTAGGTCATTAATAAAACTACAGAATTGTGGGTCATTTATTGACTTTATTGTATTTTTTTTAACATGTGAAAATTGCCCACGTATGTTCTCTTAAAAAGATCATATTTGAGAGTATGATCAAAAATAAAAATATAACCACTGCCATAAATACTGTGAGTGCAGCTGCTTAAGGCCTGGAGAAGAGAGGAGGTCTATGGCAGCCACTCACCTACAGAACACTAAGCTGTCAGAGGCTGGCATTTTAAGACAGTCAGTCTCTGCCAGCTTGCTTACAGTGCAGAGGTAGTGTCTGCCACAGGCCCCACCCCTCTCCTTCTGGCCCGTAGCAGCTGCATCCCTAACACAACATATCTGGACAATTGGTCATTTAAGAAGACTCCAAAAAAGCTGAATGGTAGTTTATAGTGAAAAAGTTTAGATTAAAGGGATAGTGTAAAATATCAGACTTTAAACCATACTTCAACCCTCCAGGATGTCCAGGAGACACCCAAAATTCAGGCCAACATTCCGCATAGCAGGTTGGACCATAGGGGTGTGGGGCTCCGGTCCCAATGGCCGATTCGAAAAGTTCTGGTCCAATGTTTGTGATGAAGAGATGGATCTAGCAATTGAAGCATCAGAGGCGGCTGAACAGGGGAGACCTCCAGAACACACCAGCAAGTTGTGTAAAAGAAAAAGTCCCCCAATACTTCCCCTAATTCTTACCCTAACCATCCCCTCTTACTACCCTAACCCTCCTTCCTGGCAGTCTGACCCTAACCTTCCCTTACTTGCAGCCTGACCCTGACCCACCATCTCCCGCAGCCTGACCCTAACCCTCCCTCCCCTGCAGCCTGACCCTAACTCTCCCTTCTCTGCAGCCTTACCCTAACCCTCCCTCCCCTACAGTCTTACTTTAACCCCACAGAAAGGGTTGACTCACCTGTCCCCTCGGTCCGGAGAGCGGCGGCGGAGTGATCTCTTTTTTCCGAAAGTGAATGGGTGAGTATGCTGAACAGCATACTCTCATATTCATTAAAAAAAAATTCAAAAAGTGTAAGTATCAGAAAAAGGGACAATTGAAAAGTAACTTTCGAATATCTCTTTTTCGGAAGCCACACTTTCTAGTCGGAGATTGCAAATGGACCATAGCAGGGTTCTATTACATCCTGAACTGCTGTATCCTGTTTTTGCCTCTAGAGGTAGAGCTGGACTAGTTATTCTTATTTGAGGACATTACCATGACCTGCCTCTAGAGGCTTCTGTGGGACTCTTGTTAGCCTAATTACAGTCCCATAACCTACACCTGTGCTTTGGCTTTATAAATATCTCCTCCCCCAGAGCAAGGTGTGGGTCATTATTTCCTGCTAATCTGCCTCCACTTGCCTGCGTTTCTGCTTGTTCTCTAAGGTTCCTTGTCTGTTTTTACTGATCTTTGTCCTTTTTACCAGTGTTTGTAACCTGCATACCTTGCCTGACATCTATTTTCTGATCACTGTAAACTGGTCTGTAATCTGTTACCTCATACCTGGATACCCTGCCTGAGATCTGTGATCTCTCACTTGTGAATTAACATGGAATCTGTTAACTTGTACTTGTGTATAGTCACTGTCTGTTATTTCTGTACGTTGTGTCTGTTCAGTTACTCTGCTATCTGCAATAAATCTCTACTTCTTATATTGGTCTCCCACAATCTTTGCATTTAACCCCAGATATTCATAACAGGTTCAACACCACAAATTGTGTCATCAAGCCCCCTCCCTTTGTTCAATGCTGCTATCCTGTGAAATCCACCAAAATTATGACCGTAAAAGTCAGAAAGTATGCTTTAAAGTGACTTTTGAAACAAGCACAATCTTGCAAATGACCGTGAAAAGTGACTGCAGAGAAGGTAATACAGAAAGCGGAAATTGAGATATTTCTTGCATTTCATAAATGACTCTTATAGATCGCCTCCTGACAAAGCTCCCAGAATCTCTGCAAGCCGCAAACAGTTAACCACTAATGTGCTTCATCAATCCTAATGAATTGCCACTAGCACCAATTATTGCTACAGATCAGCAGATCCTGAGCCACTGCACAAAGAGGAAGAAGAAACAGAATCATTAAGAACCCTTATTCCATCATAATGCGGCTGTGGACATTAATCCGTTTAATAGATGCAAATTACCATTTTCAACTAATACATTTAACACTAGACATGCTGCAGTCTATTTATGTATAGTATTGCCATATGCTTGAAGTTTAGGGTCGCATAAACCCTTTTTTTGTGATATTTAACGAAATTCTCTCATTTGCACATGTAAATGTGGATGACGGAAGGAGTGAGTCTACAGGGAGAGATTGAGAAGGGATTCCAATCAGATAGCTGAAAGCTACAGTTCGTAATTGTTTATACATGCACCCACGCCCCCCTCCCTTCTTGTATTTCTTATTTTCTACCCCTGTGAATCTTTATTCGGTTCCAAAATGCACCCTCCAGGCAGAAACAAATTGTGTTGAAGTTGTGCAAATTGCAGGCACGCCAGAGTATTAATCCAGATCAATGAGCGGAGGGAGATTGAAAAACAAAGGATCTGTCAGGGAATTTGCAGTCTGCCCTGCTAGGATTGTCCTAAATGAACAGACAAATGAACATGCACAGCCCGGCGCCAAGTCAGTCAGCTCGAAGGTTGACAGCTACTGTTAAATGCCAACAATGTACATGTTATGTCTATCACAAGTAACGTCTCCAGGCTAGAAACACAATGAGTAATTATATCTAGGACTACCCACTGTTATCATATAGAGGGCCGTAACTGTCATCTCTTGTCTATTCTTTACAATGCGGAAAACCTTGGTGGATAGACTGTACTCAACTAATGAAAACAGCAGTAACTGAATCTAT
>WWET01000512.1:49522-67294 GCA_011038615.1 Limnodynastes dumerilii
ATATCTATCTATCTATCTATATATATATATACAGTGTGTGTGTTATATTTATATATATATATATATACACACATACATACACACACACCCACACACCCACACACACAAACCTTTATAACAGGGTTGCTGACTATAACATATGCCAGCTTAATGGCACAAATTACCTCATCAAGCCCCGCCTGATCCCTAGCAACACTAGGAATGAGAGTATTAATAGGTAGAGGACAGAGCTGTGATTTTCCTAAATGGCCTCAAGCCCTTTTCAGAATCCGCTCTGCTGATGCGCACGGGACACTTAAGGAAGGGTTATGGCAGCATAAGTGTGAGATAGAGTACTGACAGGGCAGTTGTCTCTCCTGATTCATGCGGACTACCAGACCTCTGTGCATACACACAGAGATCTAATCTGTCCCAATATGAATAGCTGGTGAGAAACAGGACACTGGGGTATATATATATATTGCATGTAAATGTGTTATCAGATGTGGTCCCCTTAATACTCTTCAGGCTATAACCTGTTTTAGTGTGTGCGGCTCGAGTGCACTCCAGGCTGCAAACATACAAACACTGCTAGAAGCACTCCCGTTTTATACTAAAATCAAGTAACGAACCAATCAAAAACTACAAATCTAACTAATGATAACAACCAGGATGCCTGAGAATGTAAAACATTCCTTTAAGAAAGGATAGGTAAAAAATGTGACAAGCACCAAAGCTGTGCAAGATTACAATAGCTGAACCCTTCTTCTCTCCTAATCAATAGGCCCAAGTTCATGGTAACATGTAATTATTTCAACTACAACATGATAGCTTGGACGTGTGTGTGTGTGTGTGTGTGTGTGTGTGTCTCTCTCTCTCTCTCTGATATCACAGTGCACCCATGGGCAACATACTGCTCGCACCTTCCTCATCAACCTCATATGCACTTGTCCTGTTTCTAATGGCGATTACTTTTTATGAAATATTTGTGATACCTTCCGCACAGAACTATAGCGTTTTGTGGTGCCTGACAAACAAACCCTAACAACAATAACAGATGAAACACAAACTGCATTCACCGGGGACTTGCGGAAGTTATTGTTCATTAAGCACTATTTATATTTTCTCCAATTATTTGCCAAACTGCTAGTGAGAAGTTCATTTATAAGCACAGAATACCAATTATGATATAACGAAGGTCAACATCTCAGCCCACATGCTCAAAGCAAGGCATACAAAATGGCCTAAGTAGTCAATGATTTGGGGTTTGTTTATGGTTTATAAATGTATTTATTTATTAAAAGGTTTTTATATAGCGCCATCAGATTACGTAGCACATTACAGAGAATATTTCACATTTACATTAGTACCTGTCCCATTGGAGCTACATTCTAAGGGGTATATCCAGACCTAAGTTGTTTTTACGTTAGTTGGCGTAGTGTATTTATGCTATCGTAAGCACTAGGCACTGCCCCCGCTCGTACGTACTTTACGCGATTTACATTTGCCAAGCACTACCTTAACTTTTCCAAGCATAAGGTACGGAAGTACGTAATGCATTGACGGACGTAACGGGCTAACCCTCCCTTCACCTACAAAGCGTAGGGTAGTTGATAGGGTAGATAGTAGTAGGGTAGTTGATTTACTTTGTATATCACAGACACTTCTCTCTGATATAATTTGGTAAATTGTATTTTAAAGTGTTAATTAGAATTAAATGGCTCAAAAGAAAACAATATAATTTTGTATTAATTGTTCCTTATTCCTGTTTAGAAAACTCCATAACATACAACTAATTTTCTCTCCAAGCCATAAAACGCCAGCAAACAGAATGTTAATCTAATTTACTTACTTATTTAGCCTATCTTACATTTCAAAAGGAAAGTAATTACTAAAAAAAACAGGATCCCAAAAACTATTTCCAGCGCAATTTCCAACCAATTCTAACCACTCCTAAAAATCATATAATAAATATGTTGATATAGAAAAAAAGTTGAATTTTTATCCATATATTACATAAATAAAATTCTTAGAAAAATATAGCATACAACTATAAATGTAAATATTTGATATAGTCGCTAAAACAATTTGTATCACTTAAATTTATTAGCATACAATAAAAAATACACATAACTTTAGGGCCCATAAAAAATATATAAAATTATAACTACAATAAAAATGTTAGGAACCAAATGTGAAATTTATATATAGTAAAAAAATACATAAAATAACACAATATTGATCCAACCGCTGTTGTTTACTTATAGTAATCTGGTTGTGTGTACTGAAGTTCCTTAGTTGAACCAGTTCTGTAAATGGAATAGAATATCACAAATGCACAATATCGTATTAAAACAACAGATATAAAAACAGCAAGCTTGAGTGTAATTTAGAAATGTATAATTTCAATTTTTGAAGTCAGAATGTATAAAAATCCAAAATGTTCAAAGTAGACCACTTCTCAACAGTGTATATCGCTTTCAAATGACAAAAACATAGGAGAACCACACCTCATAGGCATGCAGTTGTAACATTAGTAAGATTGATATAGAGCAGGTAAGATTGACTGTCCCGTATCAATCAAACAAAGAAAGCAGGCGCTTTGGATAGCCACTTATTATTTAATTTCGTAATATTATAACTAATTCCAAAAAAAAAAAAAGGTATGGTTAGGTATTGCCTAGATTACAGTGGTACATTTATGCCAACAGAAACTTAATCTTATATCATCATATTCCACCAATTCATTTTTAATAGATATTTAACACACATGTTCCTTGTAATAATAATAAAAATAACTAAGGAAATGCAAACAAGCAACAAAAAGAACGGAATACCGTGGTACTTGGCCTCTCTCTCTTGCTATGACCTTGGGCATAATTGATAATAAAAATGACATGGGATTCCGGTCCCCTCCCCTGCCCTGGTTTTAAGTGCCTAATGGCACTTATGAATGCTATAGGGCACCTTTAACTAACCGTACGTATTTTTCCTCTTAAGGAGGGAACATACGCTCAGAGAATCCCCAGCCCTCTCTCCCAGCTTAATCTACATGCCTCCCTCAACCCACTTTACCTAGCTTCCCCCGGAGGCTGCCATGGCACACCTCCTCTTACCTAAACAACTACGTGTGGACTTCAAAGATCGCGTACCTAAGGGCTACATAGATTGTGTAGTCACAGTGACTACACACATGCCCAGTTTTCCAAAATGGAAAATTATGCACCTAAAAAGCCTCTGCTTCTTAGTTGTGAATCTGGGCCATGGTGACTAAACATAAATGACAAGATGTCTCAAAACGATGAACTAACTTGTCATGGAAACCAGGGGTAAAGACCATGGTGTGAGCAGTGACACCGCACATTGCCTCAATATTAGAAATCACCAGAAAACATTGATAAACAAAGGTTTGCTCTTGGTAGAGTCATAAGCCTCTGAATGGAAAGGGTTACATAGGGAAATGCTAGATTGCGGCAATGAGACCATGGATAATAAAACGGACGACAAGAACTGCAAACTGTTCCTGCTGTGCCGATTCAATTTCAGTCTGCTCGCTCTCTAGATTCCTTGACAGGATGAGCTACTCAATGTATAGCAAAAGAATTTTCAGCAAATATGTATACACAAGGTTATTTGCATATCTGTGGTTCACCACACACTCTCGTTTCAGGGTTGGAAGTATTGAGGCCACTCAATGGGGGGGAGATTATCACAACGGCCTCTATCAACCACCCTGAGGCTTATTTTTGTTTAGATTTCATACTGTAACACAGGCTTCCAGGGCTGGCACAAAAGACAGGCTCACCTTAATGTGCCCTTGAACAAAAAAAATCTAAATAAAAATAGAACTCTAGCATGGAACCACTGTCATGTGGCTTTAAACAAGGAACACAGATCATTTCAATTTAATTTCCACTTCAACCAAAATTACTAATATGGGCTCAGATCCTGGGCTACGGACGTCTGGGGAATTACGCACTCTGCCGGTATGTTAAAGGGGCCGGCCTGCTTGTTACGTATACCGTATCTCTGCCATAATGGCGGAGATAGGCATTTGAATTAGGGAACAGGGCAGGGGAAGTCCCATTACGACATGGTCTGCTGACGTAAGTCAGGGCCGTATTCTTAGATCCGTTTTTTAAAGTGTTCAGATTTTACTACCTTGAGCGAGGAATGCAGGGGGCATGCACACCCCGCTACGCTGTCGTACCTACAGAACATGCATGTCCGTAAGACGTGTGTTGGTCTGGATACAAACCATGATGCTTATATAGCTAAATGTATTGAATTTAATGAAATAAAACTTATTGACTAAAGCTGGCCACACACTAGAGCGATTATCGGTCCGAACAGCCAATTATCGGGTGATCGAGCCAAAAATCGCTCTAGTTAATGGCCAGGATCAATTTTTAAAACTTTCAATAAATGCACCAGAAAGGCTTGGTATGATTATTGGATTTTTAAACATGTCTGAATGATATCGGGTGCTAGCGGAAAGGAAAGGCCCTGTAATAGACGCTGCTGAATATCTACGTACAAAGCTGCTCTAACAGCTTAGAAAAATACCTTCAAAGCTATCAGAGCAGCATAGTACATAGATATGCAGCAGCGTCTATCGCAGGGAGTGGCACAGACAGGGATCAGCTGCACACGCACTATGTGAAGAACTCATAGACCGCTAGTTGTTAGTGGCCGGCGCTCCATTGTGTGAAAGTAAATTCGTTTGACTGAGCCACTGTCTATGTTTAATAATAAAGCTGCTAATAAAGAGGATACAAAGGTGCTGGCTGCATACTGGCGCTTGTACAATGTAGTCACTGCCTGCTCTGCACATCCCTAATGCACTTCCCCCACTCACTGAGAGCTGAAGACAGTGGCAGCGCTGTTGGGTCTTCTATACATAGTCCTCAGCTATCAGGGACTCATAGTGCCGAGCACAGTTTATACACAACCTGCCGGCAGCTGAGCACTGTCACACCTCCTGGCTGGTAAGAAAGAGCCTGTGCGGAAAAGTGAAAGCACTAAACTGACAACTAAACATGAAATCTAGGGGGAAATGCGGATCAGAATTATTTTGATGGCAACAACTCTAATTTAACATAGGCCTTATTTTTAAAAAATTGTAGAATTTTAACATTTAATCATTTATCAGTGTGGCCGAGATTATTATATTAGTATATACAGAAGAGACTCATTTACTAAAGTATTAAGTTATAGTTACGTTACTGCTTTCATAGGGAAGACATAATGGCCTTCGCTCACTCCTCAAAGTCTACAAGTCTATATAACCATGTATTTTATAACTAGTACTATAAGCACTAGACACAAAAATTGTACAGTACATTAAATAATATAGAAAACCAGATGATGCTGAATCTGGGGCAGCCATAAGCAAGGGAGTGTAACACCCGTACTGAAGATTTTTAAGGGTTTTGCCACTTTGCTGGTAAAAATATTTAATATTATTTGTAGCACACTAGTAACAAAAAAACCAAACAAAAAATAAAGAAATCAACAGACAAGACATGGTAACTAATCAAATCTTTTCTATGTTCTCTAGGTGTGTGTCCCCGCTTCGAACGGCCCTATTTCGATAGGGCCGTTCACTCCCAGCCAGTTTTGAACTGGATAGCATATTGATTGCTTATGCCTCAATGAGGCACAGCAATCGATCTCCAAAGCACCGCACATGGTGATCCGACAGGTAAGTGAAAAAAACTAGCTTTTCCCTAATTCTAACCCAAACCCTCCCCTTACATTACCCTAACCCGCAACCTGACCCTAACTCTAACTTCTCCCTAGAACTGGATAGCATATTGATTGCTTATGCCTCAATGAGGCACAGCAATCGATCTCCAAAGCACCGCACATGGTAATCCGACAGGTAAGTGAAAAAAAACTAGCTTTTCCCTAATTCTAACCCAAACCCTCCCCTTACATTACCCTAACCCGCAGCCTGACCCTAACTCTAACTTCTCCCTAGCTTGACCCTAACCTTCCCATTCTATGGCCCTAACCCTCCCTTCCTAAGAGCCTAACCCTAACACTAAAAGTCCCAGGAGAGGTTACTCACCTCTATAGAGCTGCCATCTGCGCCGGGTCTGCGGTGAAAATAAATGGGTGATGCCGATCGGCACACTCAGCCATTGATAAAAGAAAAAAACTAGAAAACGGCTACCATTTCAAATAGACACAACTGAAAAGGAACTTTCGCCTGTCTCTATTTCTAAAAGCAGCCGTTCTGACTGGGGACTCACAATGCTCAGGGGGTGGTACAGGGACAAATCATACCCTGTATGCAATGGTCTTACTTGCCTGCACATACTCCTCATTTCCACCACCTTGAACAAAGAGCAAATTACCAACTTATTCCACATTTGTTGAGGTGTATTACACATGCTATAATCAGTTATATTTTACTGTGTAAATATTCCAAACATTTATCAGTACTCTATATACTGTAGATATGTTGTGTGCACTTGACAATTCAAGAAGATTGTGCTCTTGCCAATATTATAGCAGTGCATTTCGGTTGCATACTGTATAATTATAATAATTATAAATGTCAACACATGCCAGAAACTTAACAAAAAAATAAACTACCAGATTCTATAAACATAATTTTCAGCGAGTACATAAAAATATATAGCATTACAAACACTAATATTCCAAAATATTGTAATGTTACTTTTCTACAGAAACTTTAGCTTTCTATCTCTTGTAAACTATAAATTCTGTTATTATTGGCAGTGGCATCGAGATTAAAGGTCTAGTATTATCACAGTTTTTAAACAAACCATAGAATACTGTGCAGGTACAAATGAGAGAACATGTAGATGGTTAAAGTACAATTCAAACATCACCCAGAGTTAATAATAGTTAATTCACTCCGTGCAGGTCATGCTACCATAAGTCCACTCACAAGTAAACACCTACTGCCTTAATCGCTTTCTGGCCGGTATAAATACTTCATCATCAGGCTGTCAACCTTTTTCTTTCTTTTTTTATCTTCTTTCTTTGACTGTTTGCTGTTTTTTTCATCTTTAGTATCCCCTTGAGGCTTTTCTTCATCATCCAAGTCCCTATTTTTTGGGCCTTTTTTCACACTCCCTCCACTACGGTATGATACAGTAGAGCCAGATGACGAATCAGAGTCTGATGAGGAGGAAGAGGAGGAAGAGGAATCAGTCTCTTTCTTCTTGGATTTCTTCTTGGATTTTTTAGAGCGTTTCTTAGAACTCTTCTTTTTGTGGTCCTCTTCAGATTCAGAGCTAGAGCTAATCTTGCGAACCCTACTTCTTCTGCTGGGAGTCCTGGAGCAGTCCGCGGCAGAAGCGGATCTCTTCAGTCCAGAAGAGGACTCTCCCTTTTCTCTGTGTAAGCTCTTCATACTTCGTACACTTTTTGCATCATCTTCATCCTGGGAATCAGGATCTAAACTTTTTCTCTTGAACTTTATAGGCTTATAGCTTAGAACTTCATTGATTGCAGCCTCAAGATCTGGATCTAAATAGCTGCGATGGGATACAGGTTGAAGATCCCTGCTTTCCAATTCCTTGTCATCCCCTCCTGGGGTTCTAGCTTGGGGTGGTACTGAAAAACTGCGTCCAGAAGAATGTTGACTATATAGAGACCGAGAATCACTAAATGCAATGCTAACAGAGTCATCGAAATCATCCAAAGTGCTTCTGGCCATAGACAAACGAGTGTCTGAGCGGGTTCCACGAGTTGGGCTTTCTAGCATATAGTCAGAACGTCTGCTCAGAGATGGACTTACAGACAATAAACCATTACGTGGTTCATCTAATTTGGAAGAACTACGTCTTAAGCTAGGCGGGCTGGTAATACCAAAGCTCAGTGTTGACTTTGTATCATCTTCCTCTTCTAAACCTCGTCTGCTAGACCGGCGACTCGAAACTACAGACGCTTTATCAAACTCTGGACTAGCTATCGACCACCTCTTGTCCAGGCCTTTCCTTGCACGACTAGATGCTTCCGTAAATGCTTGAGACACCAAAGATGTACGGTCATCCAAGTCTTCACTGCCTTGGGATTTTCTCCAAGAACAAACTGAAAGTGTTTCATCAAGATTATTTCCAGAAGAGTCTTTTTGAACCTTACGGAAAGACCTATCTGGAGACTCTGACCTCTCTTTTAAGGTGGAGAAGAGAGAGTCTTCATCACCCTTGCCACCTATAGAGTCTTTAATGTTTGACCTCTTTCTATAACTAAGGGAACTCATTACAGACATGGGCCTCTCATCAAACTCTTTGCCTTGTTTAACTGGCTTGGCTTCTTTTCCTTCCTTCAATTCTGTGCTTTGGCTAGGTCTTTATTTTGGAGAATGTGTGGAAGTTTGAGGCATGAAAAAGTCATAGAAATGTAAAAAGGACAGAAAAAGTAAATTAATAAGAGATAGATGAAATAGTAAAAATGAATAATGTATACATTTACAGAATAGAGCAGGAATATGAGAATAAATAAGAAAGATGAATGGCAATATAATCAAGCAGAAAAATTGAAATCAATGAATAGTGAAAATAAATATATAGGTGTATGTGATAAAAAACAGCAACAGCTGTCAGGTGTTGACTTAATTCAAGATAATTTTTTTTAGATAAAATGCAATATTTATTAATAGAGATAAAGCAAATAATTTATAGAGACTGAAAAAACAAAGAAGGGGTGATAGGGGAAAGTAGAAAAAAAGGAAAAGCTATTTAAGCCATTAGAATAATTCTTATAACTAAATAATATTGTACACCAGATGAAGACATTATTAGATCATAAAGGCTTGCCTGATCTGAACAATATGCCCTGAAAAACGAGGTTTTTTTTTAAAGGCACTGGATGAGTTGCAATGCTTTGGCCTGTTGCTAATTGCTTGGAAATGACTAATGCGTAGCACAATTCAAGCTGGCTAGAGAGTACCCCAAGTTATTAATTGTGATTGGTTTCCTGCTTAATGACGCAGACAGTTTGCTGATGACCCTCAGCAGAGGGATAGAGGCTGCAATAAACTTGCTCCTTGAAGAAGTCTTCTGCCTCTATAGCCTGCCTCACATGTAAAATATACTTAATTACCATTGCATTTTTCTGTCACAATTTCCCTCTGTTAAGGGCCTGATTTAGAGTGTTGTAGAGTTGGATGTAAAAAATAACATGTTGCATACCTGACAGAAGCAGATGATTTATTGCAATTAAAAAGTCAGCTCCTGGGTGTGGAGGCTGATCATAAAACGTACGATATTCAGGACCCCTACTTGTTTTTTTTATATGAAGCCAGCTGTCAGCTGTCACTGGCTTTCAACCCTAAGGGGATATGCAATCGTTTCATAATCATAGACACACATTTAGAAAGTAAAGCCAGATGGAGAGTAAGAGAGAGAAAGTAAAAGAAACCTGATCAAGTCTTTGGTTTATCTTAAAGGAAATCTACCTTGACAACACAACATGTTTCTCTGTTTCTGGAAACACTGACAATTTTGATATGTAATAACATGAGAAGCCATTTTGCTAGATTGAGAGTGAGCCATTTTATTTATTTTCTGCACTATCATCCTCACTTAAGGAGCTGTACTGAACAGAGGGTACAATAGAATACGGTTCAGAAAAGAAATGTATTTTTAAATATTCCTGTGAGGTCTTGAGTGTTTGTGAATGTTTCCAGAAATGTTTGTGAAAAACGTAGCTTATTTTTGTTAGAACTTCATTATACTCTTTAGATACTGTTGCAATTGTTTCTCTATTCCTAGAAAATGGCCGCTGAACAGTTAGGTCACGATTTGCTAAGCTGTGGGTTTTGAAAGAGTGGAGAGTTTGCCCATAGCAACCAATCAGATTCTAGCTGACATTTTCTAGAATGCAATAGTTAAATAAGATCTAGAATCTGATTGGTTGCTATGGGCAAACTTTCCACTCTTTTAAAACACACAGCTTAGTAAATCTTGACCTTAGTGTCCAGTTGTGGGAGGACCAAACGTCGTTTTTACCCACTGATGACAAATGTAAAACAGCTGCTAAGACAATAAGATAAAACAGAACCAATGTAGCAAAATGTTTCCATTTATGGTGTACTGACCTGGAGCTCTTTAAACTGCCATCATCTGAGAATGTTTTGGAAGAACTTTTGTTCTTGGACAGCCATGACTTCACACCATCCACACGTTCATCAAGATCGGAGTCTGCATCTGAATCTCCATCACTATACAGAAAATCAAAGCACCAGTAATTAATGATAGATTAAAGAGGGCTTAGTGGACCATACAATACATAGTAGGGTTTGGTAAATATGATTTCAGAATATTATTGTTAATATTAGTGCTAAGTAAAGCATTATTGATCATTCTGCCATACATTAAGCATAAGTTAGAGAACCTGAACTTGTCTTTAGTCTGCCTGAAAAATAAATGTTTTTATTTTGTCACTTTTATATGTGATTTATAGAAGATCTTTCCATTTTCTATTATTTGTTTAAATGTTAAATCTATATTATATGTTATTTTTGCTATTAATATTTTTTCTTTTAAGCCAAGCCTGTGCCTTGCAAAGGCAGCTATTTTTTGGCTGAGAATATATCTTCTCTTTTGGCAACGCAGCATAATAATACATTAGCTACAAACCCCTCATGAATATGGGTCATGCCTCATAAATACTGGTCAAAAAGTCCTTTGGTGAGTTCATTGGTTCAGTCACAAAGTGGCTTTCAGTGGGACACTTAAAGAAGGTCTGATTGTCTTGCTTATCTTAATTTGCCAAAGAAAATTTGAAAACCATAGTTATACTGCAACATGTTTAAATTGTTTTGGAAAAGAGGATACTTGGTTGACATTAAATGTGAGCATTTTCATAAGTAATGCAACTAGAGATATGGGAGTATCCGGTGGCTTAACTACCGTGGATGTGGCCTGGAAAAGAGGCAGACCAGAGGCTCCGCCCCAACCTGCACCCCCAGAGGACACGCCCACCAGGACTTGGCTGACTCTGACCACGGTTTCTAAATAACTTGGAAGCAGATAACAGTTTAGTGCTGCCCTCTGCTGGCCTGGAGATAAAGGGGGGAGTGGCCAACAGAGTGGCTTGCACAAAGCTTTCACGTTTTGCGTGGCTGGCAACTGCACTACTGGCCCCATGGCAATGAGTTCTGGCTGTGTTTACTTCTGCCCCTGGGATTATCTCTTTATATTTGTTATAGTCATGTCATGTTTAAAAAAATCTTTATTTTAAAATGAAATATTATTCAAAAGAACTTTTTTGTTAATCCTTAACAAAAAAAAAAAAATAGCAAAAAATAATAATATTCAAATAATATATTGCCATCTCTCCCACAGTGCTTTGTTGCATATTAAATCTACTGGTGTCATTATGACAGGCTGGTAAAGGTTTAGGATCAAATGCGAATGCCAATTGCTGTGAAGACAGGCTCACTCAGGCAGCTGCTTGCAAACCTGAATGCATCACGGGTAATTTAAGCCGATTCGCCTGTTACAATAATTTAAAATCAATAAATATTTCAGCATTTCTGGCCTGGCGTCCGTATTGGAGATGACTAGAGCAGAAGGCTGGGCGGCAGGATAGACTGAAGCGACAATGGATATTTCAGCCAACACAGCGTTACATAATATTTAGTGATGCTATGTAAAGAAAACTAATTTGCAGCACTGAGTGTATTAAAAGGCGTCTGTCACAGCAATGTATCACTAGCTGAACTCTTCATCTTCACACCGGCAGCTGGTACTGTTCTTCAGGGTTAGGTTTTTTTTATGTCTGCTCAGTTATGAAAAGACAAAAGCGTCTTAAAACATATTCACACTTCAGTCAGAGTGGTTTCTATTAACAATAAAAAAGGAATCAGGTTTGTCAGTGGTCAATGGTGGAATTAGTTCACACATTAAAAACTAAAGCTATTTAATTCCCAATGAAGGGAGATTAAACCAGTGTCTTATACAAACTTATAAAAAGACAAAACAAGATTTCAACACTAGTAAAATGCACAGGGTGCACCCGGGGTTACTAGTAATATGTGACAGGCTAATAATATCGCAACTAGCAATATGCACAGGGTGATTTGTAATATACACAGGGCATGCCCCAGGGCGACCTATGCCCAGGGTGACTAGCAATATGCACAGGGTATGCCCAGGGTGATTGGTAATATACACAGGGCATGCACCGGTGCAACCTATGCACAGGGTGACTAGCAATATACACAGGGCATGGCCAGGGTGACATACGCACAGGGCGACTAGCAAACACCACAGGGTATGCTCAGGGTGATTGGTAATATACACAGGGCATGCACCGGTGCAACCTATGCACAGGGTGACTAGCAATATACACAGGGCATGGCCAGGGTGACATACGCACAGGGTGACTAGCAAAATGCACAGGGTATGCTCAGGGTGATTGGTAATATACACAGGGCATGCACCGGTGCAACCTATGCACAGGGTGACTAGCAATATACACAGGGCATGGCCAGGGTGACATACGCACAGGGTGACTAGCAAAATGCACAGGGTATGCTCAGGGTGATTGGTAATATACACAGGGCATGCACCGGTGCAACCTATGCACAGGGTGACTAGCAATATACACAGGGCATGGCCAGGGTGACATTATGCCATGCTCAGATAAAAATGTGAACACTGAGGGCGTGAAGTCGACATACGTAAAATTAAGAACCTATAGCATTCTTAAGTGTGAATACGGTCCGGAGTGACTAATGATATAAACATGGTATGCCCAGGGCAACTAGTAATATGCAGAAGGTATGCCCAGTGCAACTAGTGATATGCTAAGGGTATGCCCAGAGCAACTAGTAATATGCACAAGGTATGCCCAGGGCAACTAGTGATATGCTAAGGGTATGCCCAGGGCAACTAGTAATATGCACAAGGTATGCTCAGGGCAACTAGTGATATGCTAAGGGTATGCTCAGGGCAACTAGTGATATGCTAAGGGTATGCCCAGCGCATCTAGTAACATTCACAGAGCTTCCGAGGCAACTAGTATTAGGCATGGGTTGCTCCTGGGGTGACTAGTAATATGCATAGGGTGTGTCCAGGGCATATAGTAACATACACAGGGATTGACCAGAGTGACTAGTAATATGCATGGGGAGCATCTAGGATGACTAGTAATTTGCACAGGGAGCATCCAAGGGGAAGAGGGCATGTAATGCACGCAGTAGTAGCCCCTAACATTAATTAATCGCATGTGTAGTAAACTAAATGTTATCTACTTTTATGAGCCAAAGGAAAAGATTTTAGTAGTATTATTTATTTAACAGGTTTTATATAGTGCTATCAAATTACGTAGAACTTTACAGAGAATATTTCACATTCACATCAGTCCCTGTCCCATGGAAGCTACATATTAAGGTCCCTCACACACTCGCACACTGATTAGGGTTGGACATATTTATGCGTGACATCTGGCACATGAACTTGCAATAGTAACTGAAGATACTAATAGTAGAAAGTATAAATCAAAAGAGACATAAGGAAACAAGATAAAGAATATGGGGCTGATTCAGAGATGCGATTTCCACGGCACTTAGGCGCGTATATTTAAGATCCTAGACAATTCGCAAAACTGCGCATGCGTAGTGTATGCTCAGGGCAACTAGTGATATGCTAAGGGTATGCCCAGCACATCTAGTAACATTCACAGAGCTTCCGAGGCAACTAGTATTAGGCATGGGTTGCTTTTGGGGTGACTAGTAATATACATAGGGTGTGTCCAGAGCAAATAGTAACATACACAGGGATTGACCGGAGTGACTAGTAATATGCATGGGGAGCATATAGGATGACTAGTAATTTGCACAGGGAGCATCCAAGGGGAAGGGGGCATGTAATGCATGCAGTAATAGCCCCTAACATTAATTAATCGCATGTGTAGTAAACTATATGTCATCTACTTTTATTTGCCAAAGGAAAAGATTTTAGTAGCAACAGGTTTTATATAGTGCTATCAAATTATGTAGAACTTTACAGAGAATATTTCATATTCACATCAGTCCCTGTCCCATGGAAGCTACATATTAAGGTCCCTAACACACACACACACACACACACACACGCACACACGCTCACACGCTCACACACAGATTAGGGTTGGACATATTTATGCGTGACAATGATGGGGACTTTTTCAGCTGGCACATGAACTTGCAATAGTAACTGAAGATACTAATGGTAGAAAGTATAAATCAAAAGAGACATAAGGAAACAAGATAAAGAATATGTCATTACCGTAAAAACTTGGATAAAAAAATGTGTTCTTTATTGATGGAAACACATCGGGGCATGTAAAGGGCTTGAAATAAAACTGCATTTTGAGGCATTTGAAAAATCTCTGGTAGGTTTAAGCTATTTTTCATAACAAAGTTAATTTAACAGAACATGAAAGTAGATTTTACAGATCTTGTGTCTCCTTTACAGTTCTAGAATGGAAATGGACCTAAACAGTAAAACTTCTCATATATATGAATTGTCTCTGTGAAAATAAAAACTCTGCCACAGTTGACGGAGTTTATTTAAGTTAAAAATGTTGGTTTTGGTTTAAAAAAAACACAAAAAAAACAGCTTCTAGGGAAAAAGCACGTCTCAATCTCATAGAACATTAACAGGAAAAATGGCCGATCTGTCGCTTTAGACCAATAACCGTCCCCTCAAGTGGCGGATGGAAAGTGATGGCAGCTAAGAATTGGCCTTATTTAATGTCTTTCTCTTCTGAGATTAATAACAATTTTATGAACCAGGTAAACAGTGTGTTTAAATGGAGCACGGGGAACCAGGGGCCATAATCACTTCCCATTTGACTTACACCTACACGGGGACCAAGCAGAATGTGTAAATCCAGTTGACATATGTAGCACTGCTATAAATTGCTACCTCCTCCCGACACACAGCAACATCCCTCACCCAGCGCTCCTCTCCCCACCCTAGCATACCACTCATCTGATTTCTAACACCGCTGTGGAGCTTTGCTAAATCCATTCCCTGCATGCTCAAAGCAGTTTCTTGTGATACCGTCGGAATACAGAGCAACCTCCTGCTCATTATTTGTAAAGGGAATGGCAACTGTGGCTGTGTTGCGAGTAAATGGAAATAATTTTTTTTTACTGCTCGGCTGGGTAATATTATAAACAGCAACACCAACACTCCTCAGCCCTTAACTCCCTCGTGCTTTCCTTCTCTCTCCACAACCTTCTCTCTCCTCTAACGCCAGAGCCAAGCGCGGTCTCCAGAGAGGACGGGAAAATCCTTGCTCAAATTGAAAGCATGTCTGGAAACAGGTACGTGGCATTAGTCGCAATAAACAATTTATTTGCCAGCATTAAGCTTTTAACTGTCTAGAGTCGTAGCACAGAATGAGTTCATGTCTAGTAAATCCACACCATTTCCTCCTTATATCCAGCACCTGTGCAATGTGAAAGTGTTTAACTCACATGCCGTCCTGACCCCACAATACATCAGCCTGCACAGACCAAAATGGCCGTCCCTGGCCGCCGATATACTGCTCAAAACTTATATTCTAGGATGATCTTTTTAAAGCCAGGTTTTAAGAAAAGATTTGTGCAATAAACTATATTGTGATGACATCAGATACAACCTGTCCTAAACAGTGCAGGAGGATTTCCTTGACACGGCAATATCATTGGCTCATAGTCTACACTGACTGACTGTCTACACTGAGGCAGCTGGATTCAGAGTGTGAGGATTATGTAGATCACATGAGATAAAACAGAGCCTAATCCCAGTTATAAGAGTAAAGTTCTTACCAAGCCACCTGGGCTTTAAGATTGGAGTTTGTTCTCCTGTACTGGTGGAATTTTTTTTTTATATTGAAGTAATGTGATTTCCACCTGAGTTAATTGAAATGAGCACAGTACTTGAAAAAATATGGAGTTTGTTCCCAGCTTTAAAATGAAATATATAACCTTAAAAAAAAAATACACAACCTGGATTCTGCTTAGATGCTCAGACACACACATATATACACACACTCAAGGTGCTTGAAGTCAGTTGTACTGACAAATCTATTGACCACTATCAGTCCCAAGAACAGAATGTATGCCAAGGCACCCACTGAGATTGGGTGATCTGATGGTGGACAGGTTATGTAACATTGGGCCTGATCCAGACCTACGCATGAGAGCGGAGCGTATTACCGCTGCAGCGCAAAAACTTTCACTCCCACGACACTCCCCTTCCCTTCCTGTCAGTACGCCCGCCGAACCCTACCCTATCTTTTCCCTGTGTTCGTACGTATTTTCGTAGCGATGCGCTGTTCGTAGCGGGCTAAGCACGCCCATACTGTACAAATTAAATGGATTTAAATGGCTCCCTCCGCCTACATTCCTTAACTCCAGCGTCCCTGCTAACTTCGTACTATAAACGCCCCGCTACGAAAAGGTTTTTTGTACGACCGCAAGTTGTCACTATGCACACACGGAGTGCGTTTTTTCTGCTGTTTTTTCGTTTATGATCAGCGTTAGCTCGCATGCGAGCGCAGGTCTGGATCAGGCCCATTGTAACACCGCTAACAAAGCTGAAGTACAATCCTGAAGCCTAATGCTAAAAACATATGACTGATATTAAATAATTTTAAGATCAATAAACCAAGCACATTGTATTTATGTATAATCCCCACTGACGATAACACTACTAAAATGACTATGGACTGGGTTTTGGTATAATAAATAACAAAATAATATTTATAACTATGAAAATGGAGGCAGATTGCAAAGGAACAAGTTATGCAAATGGAACCAGTTTAAAAGTTAAAATCCTTGTTATCAAGGCCAAAGGGGTTAATTAAAGGGACATGCATTTGTTTAAGTCATTAAGGACCATGCAGTTATGTTGCTTGCCAGGAATCTTCATAGGGAATGCATTAAGGGAAGGTTCTGATGCTCAATGCATGCTGAGGTTAAGGGGCAATTTAAAACAACACGAGAGAACACCGTAATCTCACTTTTTATTCTTTCGTTTATGATACTTGGTCACCATATCCTGTAAACTGAAAACATGGAGATAAAATAAAACATGAGAAGATGTCAAATGAATGAATACAAGAAGCATGAATAATAAAATAAAAATATTACAGTGAGATTTTTTAAAAGTGTCTAATGGACAAAGGCAAAGCTTCTCCCACCTGTTAATGAGGTCTTCATTATCGTCACTCTCCATCTCATCCTCGATGGCAGCCTGAAGATCTCCAATGCGCTTGAAGGCCAGCTTCAGGTCTGACTGCAAACTCTGATTTGCAGCTTCCAAACTCTCCAGATCCATTTCCTGCAGAGATAGCCATCATATATTAGAAGTTTATCATCAACAAGGGCCAGGTGGAGCCTGTAGGTAAACAACCTATCCTTCTCAAAGAACGATCATAAAGCTACATAAAAAAATCATCAGATGCAATTTCTTTATTGGATTACCAATGACTGAATCTCCCGATAAGAGTGCCGATTCATGCACACACATTAACATGAGTTACCGCCAGATCAGAGATTTTCGTCTCTCTAAGATTTTGCTCATTGGACATCGGTACATTGTTGAGTGTGAAAATTAGAAAGCTTATAGTAAACATGTCTCTTACTACAGTGCAGTAAATAAAAAGAATACAGAAGGAGAGAACGGGAGAGAGAGATGGGTGGGAGAGAAAGATTGGGGGAGGAGAGAGAGAAAGATTGGGGGAGGAGAGAGAGAGAGAGAGAGAAAGATTGGGGGAGGAGAGAGAGAGAGAGAGAAGGATTGGGGGAGGAGAGAGAGAGAGAGAGAG
>WWET01000512.1:67411-79763 GCA_011038615.1 Limnodynastes dumerilii
GAGAGAGAAAGAGAAAGAGAAAGAGAAAGAGAAAGAGAAAGAGAGCGCGTTTAAGAGAAGGGGACAACAATCTGGTTTTTAATAAATGTTGCGAGGACCTATGTTTAGATGAATATTAAGTTTTGTTTTACTTTACATTTATTGTTCCAAATAGTGTCTTCTTGAGCGAATGACAAAGTAATACAATCAGTTATTGTTATGTTTTTTCATTTTTACTATGTTGATTTAATTGGATTGAGGTGCAAAAACACTACTTAGACCAATCTCTGTCATGGCTAATTTTTTCTACTTTTTCAGCACCAATACATTACTGTCACCACTATACTGTAAACATAAGAGGGAAGCTCTCCCCATTGCTGTAACAGACTACTCTGTATACTCTCTCCTCTATTGTGTAACACTGCGGCTAAACAATAGAGGATGTCTTGTGAGAGGAGCAAATATTTTAGAAGGAAATGAGATTACTGTAGCACTGATTGACCATACAGTTCTTTAAATACTTGTTGAGCTCATGAAAGTGATGTCCCCAGGTGCACAAGTGACATTTTATCTAATATATCACTCAAAAAAATTTTTGGTGTAAAACAGTTAGTAAGTCATAAAAGACATAAAAGAGAATATAATGGATAGCAGAGAGCAGATTCATTTACCAGCTCGTGCTTTTTGCGGCTGGCTTCTGCTTCCTTTTTGGACAATTCTCCCATCTCTTCCTTCATGTCTCTAATCTGCCGCTGCATTCTTTTATTTTGCTCCTTTTCCCGGTTCTCTGCGGCAGCTCGCTGATCCCGCTCCTCAGTCAACTTATCCATGTTTTCTTTTAGCCGGGTTACCAGGCTCTGTTGTAAACAACAGCATGAGGTTTAATGTTATCATAGATGAGTTTACAAACAGATGACAAAACCAAAAGTAAATGTAAAAAACAAAAACTAAAATGTAATCTTTAGGATTAAATATAGATATATTGGAAGCAACACATACACAAAGGAAGCATTTAACAGAGCATGAGCCAAATTCAGGGCAGTATATAATTATGATTCTACACACGTAAACACAAGACATAGGACCGAATTCTGACCCACAAGGAAATCATATACAGTGATTGTGAGTGTGGCTCCGATGCATGATTACTCCCATTTTTGGCCAGTAATATGAATAAAAAGCATAAGGAAGGGAGGAACAGAGGGCATTCTGTCAGGACACCCACCTCCATGCGCTTCACTTGGGTTCTCTCAAACTCCAGTCGTGTTTCCAGTTCCCGGATTTTGGCCTCCTGTCTGCTGACCACAGATTTATCCACCATAGATTGCTCCAGGAACTCCAGTTGACTTTGCAAACCTTGTAACTGCACAATTACAAACACATAGCATGCAGTAAATGCATAAAGAATATAAAATGCAATTAATAAATAAATAACAAGTGCTGCGCTGTTGTACTAAGTTTACCAGCATTATTTTTATGCACATAAGATCGTGGTCTATCAGTGCAGCACCTGTTATTAATTTCTTGGTCGAATAGTTTAAGGTTAAAGCCCTTAAGTGCTGCTGCTCCATAGACGTTACGATCCTGATGAAAAGATATTTCTTATATTATATTACCCTTAACTTTGAGGACATGGAAATGAAACACAGAGATGACAATGGAAGTAAGGTAAAAAGAGCAAGAATAAGATAGGCTGTGAAAGGCTCTGCCATACAAAGTTGTCAATATATTAGACAATTCTCTGTGCATTATAAATTTTATATGTCTGAAATCTACTTTAACATGTTAAGCAGAATTATAAGACACATTTTTTCTATTTGGTCAATTTAAATTTGAAAACCAAAGCTACTATAGAAAGAGAAAATCTGTAAAAAAAAAATAAAAAAAATAAAGGATTTAGATAGGAAGGGAAAAAAGTAAAGAAAAAAAAAAATCTATAAACATATTGACTACATGTTCCTTCAACCCTTGATTAATCCCACACTGAAGAAGCTTCCTTCCTTCCGCCTCCTATTACAGGGTATTGACTAGGAATTACTTAATGTGTTTTATTTACTTCGTTTCACTAATGTGGATCACCACAGCTCTTAATTACCAAAGATGAATGTGTTATGAGGATGAACTGTATGCTGGAGGCATGGAGGAATGTAAAAAGGTCACTGCGCTGTTCACTCATTTTACCCTGAATGTGACCGACAGCTTCACTTGTGGACATAATTCATGACTCATTTGTAACCCATCCCAGTGCCACCATTTATTTTTCCAAGTGAAACCGTGTACATATAACAGACAAACAAAATGGCACCAGAAAAGGCACTAAAGCAGCCATTTTGTTCTGCAGGGGATTGGCCACTTCCTAAATTCCTGTCAAACTAATACAAACAGTAAAAAGATAATATATTATGCAAAATATACCTCTGGCTTTCTATCACCTCAAAGCACACACATTAATTCTGCATCTTATTGAATCTTTTTTTAACCAAGTAATTCTTCTCTTGGCCCTGCTTAGAGCACTGAATATACAGGGGCAATGACCACAACGCACTTGAAATTAATGGTGCAAGGTGTAATATATTAACGCATAGATTTATACGTAGGAAAAAAAACCTGTTGGATCTATGTTTTGGGCTTAATGCCCATAATCCCTGTAAAACTCTCAGTAACATTTAAGGTATGTGTTATCATAGATTAATCTATGCCTCATTACTTTTACATTTACAGGTCAATGTTACAATTTGCATTGAAGTAATAATGTTTTACTTGGCTCCTGCATCCTCTCTCAGTCAACCTCTGTGTTACTTTTAAATGTCAAATGCAAATGAATAATGTCCACAGTAACCAACAGCAGGTCAGTGTTGCTGCAAGGTGAGGTTATGTAGCAATCATTAAGCTGCAATGTCGAAAAACCGAAGAAATCACAAACAATTCATAGTTTTACAAAAATGACCAAAATCTAATATAAATACGGAATGGCAGGCCAGATGCCGAAACAGAGTCTAGCAGGAACTCTTACTTCTACTGCAAAGAAAGTTACAAAGTGCATTGCTATAATGAGAGAATATGGTTCTATATTTATTTCATGGATGCTGGAAATACAACATGAGAATCCCAGAAAATTATTAATTTAAATAAAGGGACATCTTCATCTTCAACAGAAAAGAGCCCGGACAAGACAGGAAGTCAACAAACATACTTTTTGTATAATATAATATAAAAAAAAAAAATAAAAAAATAAAAAAAAAAGGCAACAAAAAAAAATGCAACTGAGAACCAGTATTTTTTTCTTTTGACCCATGGGGCCAGATTTACTAAGCTGCGGGAAAGGAAAAGTGGAGATGTTGCCCATAGCAACCAATCACATTCTAGCTCTCACAAATCTCATTTTCCAATCGGCCGTTTTCTCCCCAGCCAGTTGCGAACTGGCTGGGATTTTGATTGTCATGCCCCAATGAGGAATAGCAATCGATCCACAGAGCACCGAAAGTGGTCCGAAAAGTTATTAAAAAATAGTCCCCCACTCCTTTCCCTAATTCTAACCCTAACCCTCCCCTCTCACTACCCTAACCCTTCCTTTCTGGCAGTCTGACCCTAACCCTCCCTCCCCTGCAGCCTGACCCTAAACCTCCCTCCCCCCGCACAGAGTTTACTCACCAGTTCCAGGTCCGCAGTGGAGGGATATCGCTAACGAAGGAGGGATATCGCAAATTGCGAAAGTGAATGGGTGAAGTATGCCGAACGACATACTCACCCATTCATTATAAAAAAAAAGTCTGAATGGGTAAGCATTCGAAAAAGGGACATCCGAAAAGGAACTTTCGGATGTCCCTTTTTCAGAAATTAGATTTTCTTAGCGGAGAGTGTAACCACTAGAGAATGTCAGCTGGAATCTGATTGGTTGCTATTGGCAACATCTCCACTTTTCCTTTCCCACAGATTAGTAAATCTAGCCCATGGAGTTTTAGTAGTGCCAAGTCCTGACCTGCCTGTTATATGATAGTCCTTTGCTTTCCTTCTGTAAGATAACAGGTTTTGTAACCCATTCCATGTATTTGTTTTATAAATGCTGTTAGACATAAATTGATTGGTTGCGAAGCATTACACACTACACTGATAACGAAGGAACGAGCCTTATATTATAGTTGACTGATTACACATGATATATTCCTGATGTACAACTTGCAAGAACAATGTGATGTAAACAATCTTATAGTGCTTTACTAATAGCAAAAAGGGTAAAAGGAAAACGTGTGTGCGCCATTTTACTGGCTGGAGAGATTGAAGAAATATCTGTGCTTTGGGTTAGTTGAGTAAAATTGCTACCTTTTTTCTGCCTAATGAGAGGATGATGTGCATGACTCGGCCTGTCATTAGCTATACGCTTTTCAGCCATGATTAATGTGTACCAGCTACCTGTCTGTCTTTCATAACGCTGAATATATACACAAGAGGTGCACAAGGGATATCAATGTTTTCCACAGCTACTGGAATACAAAAAGAACCATGATTGCCTGTAACATCTAGACTGTCAAAATAACCCTCTGCCTCCCTTCCAATAGCAGGTGCTAGAATGCAGTGTGTCTTTTTTCATTATGTACACATATATACTAAATAGAAGTAATATATATACTTGGTAGAGAATTGAACAGACTTTTTAATGTAACTGGTTGGTCAGGAACTGGATGTAAGCCACCAATATTGCTTAGTAAGAGAATTTCCTCCTGCCTCCTGTAAAGCATTTTATTATTCTTTCATTTACTTTTATATAAATGGTCAGCGCCAAAACACATTTGCATTAACTACATGTTTAAATGCACTAATTGCTGCAATAAAGATACAGTATGACCTCTGTCCATTTATACTGTCTTACTATGACTTATGATTAAAACATACATTAAAGTCTAAAGATAAAATGGTTCTACATCCAAAGCAATTATCTATTCACATTTTATCCAATGAACAGTTATTACGCCCATACAATCATTCATCCGGATGACATTTTTTCTGTTTAGGTGCTACTGATGCTCCTGGGATGAGACACACAACACATTTCTATGAAATAAATATGCAAACTGTAACTTTGGGCCGGATCCTGACCTACGGGCGTCTTAGGTCAGTGCAGCTGGCATCGTAGCAGGGAGGGGCAAGCCCCGTGCACTCCCTGCTGTCGAGATTCTTATCCTAACTTTTACGATCAGGTATGGGGCTTTACGTACGCATAGCTGATCGTAACAGGGCTTCCCCCTCCCCGTCGCGGCGGAGGAACGACATGCGTAATGGGAGGGGAGCACCCTTTTCCTAAGAGCCAGTGGATGCTAAAGATGGATGCTAAGATCTGTGAGCAAACAGTGGTTCCCTACAAACAAACAGCTTAAAAGTTCCTCACAGCTTGACGACATCTCTGAGGAACTATTGGCTCTGCCCACAAAATGGATGAGATATTGCCAATTAATAGGGTCAGGAGGGCTCCACCTACCTTCTCTTGTATTTCTTGCTTCTCTTTGCTGGCTTCCTCAAGTTGGCTCTGCAGGTCATTGATCTGAGCGAGATCTCGGGAGGACTGCAAGAGAGAATGAAAGGGTTAGCCCAATTTATCAGTGGAAAAGGGATGCCACCCTCCCCACTAAACAACAAGGAAATATTCAGAGGGAAGCTGCTGTACAAAGAAACCCCCAGAGTGGTGGACTAACTAAGCTACAGCGGCAATCGATTTGCTTTGTTTACATTACAAGCAGTTAATCTATTGATGAAGTTGTGCTTTTAATTAAACTGGATGTTTCAGCAGATTTTAGTGCTAGCTGTCCACTGCTCAAACAGGCAGAGAATGGAGCTCAACATGCAAAACTCGGAGCCGTAGGGCATAACAAGCACGAGGCTCAAGGGAGACTATAATATCGTAAGGCAGCTATTATTTCCTTATTAAAGCCAATAACATTTAATTAAGCAAGAAGTGCTGCAAATGTCTTCTACACAAATCGCTAGCACTTATTCTAAAGTTAAATTATAGGAATTCTGGTGAAAGCTTACCTCTGCCTACCAGAGAAAACCTACTTTTTCTGGTGCACAGTATTAACCATTGATTTACTTTGTAACTTATATAAGGCAATTGTAATTTAGTATTTCCATTTTTATTTTTATTTTCTGAACTTCTTGCATGTCCAGAGACTCTCACACTAACCTGACAAAGCAGAAAGTACCTGACAACCACAGACTGTATTCCTGGGTGTATCAAATACTGTCTCTTTGATAAATTCAGGCAATAGAAAATATACGATATTTCCTTGGGTTAGCACATAGGGCCTGATAAAGAGCTACGGCCGCCGTCGAGATCCGTTTTTTAAGGGAACGCAATTATACGCATGGCCGGAGCAAGGAAACACCCACCAACAACCGACACTCCTCTCTCCCAGATGTGCTGTCGGGGACTTATGAGTCCATAGACCACCCTGTTCTTTCCGGGTGTACTTATGTGGGTATATGTCCTCCGTCTGTGCGATTCTTGATAACTGCTCCTCCATGTGTTAATTTAAAGGCCTCCCCACTTTTATGTAAATCTGTACGTCTGATTTCCGTGTGTATGTCCCGGCGTCACTATGGAAACGCCCGATCTACGATCCATAGTAGCGCCGTAGGGACGCTGGAGGGGACGTCCTCTAGCGTCCCTACGCTCACGTTACTCCTGGTGGGCGGGGGGAGGTAAGTAAATGAGGGTGGGGGGGCGTTGTAAGAGGCCATACGCTCCTGTGTGAGCGTATGGCCCCTTCCTTACGCCGGCCGAAGCTAGGGTAGCCTTCAGCCGGCGTAAGGAAGGGGCCATACGCCCGCACAGGGGGATGGTCGGGCCAGAGCACCAATGTTACGCTGAGCGCTACAGCGCTCAGTGTAACATCGTAGCTCTGGATCAGGCCCATAGAGCCTTAAAATGTGGCTCTATTATTGGTCAAGTTTAAAAACTTGCCGGTTACTAATTTAGTGCAAAAAACAATGCCTTCAAATAACCAAACCAGCAGAATTGATCATTTTGTGGAGTGCCCTGGGATTCAAAGGTAGCCAATCATGAAAGGCCCTGTCTATTCTCCTAGTGAAAAGAGTCACCATCTACAGGCAATAGAGGGAGTTGCAGCTATGACTAAATTAGGTGCTAAATTTACTAAAATTTTCCAAAGGAAATATAGAGATGTTGCCCACAGCAACCAATCACATTCTAGCTAACACTTTCTAGAATGAAGTAGGAAAGTGAGAGCTAGAATCTTATTGGTTTCAATGGGCAGCATCTCCATTTATACTTTTCAGAAGTTTAGAAAATTTAGCTTCAAAGACATGCTGCAGCCAGATACTGAGATGTTCTGGCTGCGGGTTAACTTCTCCATCTATATAAAAATATATATTAAACCACTATTCTAATTTGGTTTATTTGCCGGCCAACTCTCTCTTAAAATGTTCTAATTATATACACAGTAAGTGTACACAGTAATGTGGAACATGTATGGGTGTGAGCTTTACCTGAGCCACAGCTGCTTTATGCTTCTTCATCAGTTCATTCATATCTTCCTGGTCCTCCTCCATTCTGCTTTGTAATTCATTCTTTTCTCTCTGCAGGCGACTAACTTGCTCTTCCAGCTGCCAGTCAGAGATATAAAGCACATTAAGATGCATTCAAAGATGGCACAAATTCTTACTATCAAAACAGTCAGACCAATATGTCATTCCAAATTCATTTCGCTAATGCTTTTAAAATGAATTTGTCATTCTTCGGGGTCAAAATCCAACTGAATGATTGATTTAAATACTTTATAGTGAGCACTTTCTTAGTCCTACTAAAACAGGTGATGACGCAGAGAATTGAGAAACTGATTTAAGATTATGGCAGAGTGTCAAGATTTTAGAGGTTAAAAAAATGACCCTATTTATTTGTAGTTACCTAAAGAAGCCAAATTTTTTACATTTACAAATTGACGTAGTCTGACCGCAGTTCACTACCTGCAGAAAAGTGTCTGTCCATTATTGGTGATGTTACATTAAGGGCACATGGGATAAAATAAAGATTCAGGCACTGGGAGGAGATAAGGATGAAAAGAAAGGAGGGAAAATGCACTTCTAAAGACAGTTTACACTTTGATTCTCAATAATTTGGTAAAACACTTACACCATGGGATAAATTGACTAAACTGCAAAAAAGTAAGAGTGGGCAAATTGCCCGTAGTAACCAATCAAATTCTAGCCGACATTCTCAAGTATGTAATAGGAAAGGCAGAGCTAGAATCTGATTGGTTGATATGGGTAACATCTCCACTCTTCCTTTTGCGCACTTTAGTAATTCTAGCTTTATATCTGGGTAGATAATAGTTTGAAAAGCATTTTGCTGTGCGATTTCTGAAATCTGTATTACAGCTACAGGCAGCATGGGAAAGTGCTGGATTTGGGAGCAGTGATGCCGTTTTTAAAAGTGAATAATGCTGGCTTCAGAAAGTTAATGAATCTATTAACACATCATTCCAAAAGCAAAATGACTTCCCTGGCTGAGGATCGCTGTCATCTATCTTATTTCTACTGGGGGGGAAAAACTGGACACAGCTTAAGAGTGAAATTTATTAAGCTCAGTTGAAATGAAAAGGCCATTCCAAGGCTGCCTGCCCCCACTAGCTGTGTTATTTCACACAAGGATAATAACGAGACCAGCAAATGTGTCCAGCAGCAGAGTGGTTAACTGAGGACAAAGCTTCTATACAGGATTCAATGCATGTTGTAGCAGTCTGGAAATAGGCAAAATGCTTTTGTGGTTTATTTCATTCTTATCAAGGAGATAAATCAAGGATTCTGTCACATTTTCTATATTGCAATCTCATAAATAATGATTAAAAAACAATAAGTAAGACCATCTAGAGGATGAGGGTACTGACTTCATTTAGCAGAATAATCTGTTTACTGCACAGATTTGTTCATATTTGACAGAAAAGTTATGCTGGTCTGTTGCTGCCTCCAAGGGCAAAGGAAATAAAGAAATGTTTTGGGAATCTAAGATTATTATTATTTTTTTAAGTGAAGTTTTTCATTCATATAAATTAGAAAAGATAACATAGATAAGGTAACAGGAATCACTAACAGACAGCACGGGAGAGGAAGCAGTAGTTGTTGAAGCAGAGCAGAGGGGACAGAATGCAATATTAGTTGGAGCAGACTGGAGAAAAGAGGAAGCAGTGCTGGATGGAGTAGCCTGAAGGAAAGAGGAAGCTGTACTACATGGAGCAGGCCAGTGGAGGAGGAGACAGTACAAGATCGAGAAAGCAAAAGAAAAAAACAGTACAATATGGTGAGGAGAGGAAGCACTAACAGATGGAGCAGACCAGAGAAAAGATGAAGCACTACCAGATGGAGCAGACCAGACGAAAGAAGAAGCACTACTAGATGGAGCAGACCAGAGGGAAGAGGAAGCACTACTAGATGGAGCAGACCAGAAGAAAGAGGAAGCACTAACAGATGGAGCAGACCAGAGGAAAGAAGATGCACTACTAGATGGAGCAGACCAGAGGAAAGAAGACGCACTACTAGATGGAGCAGACCAGAGGGAAGAGGAAGCACTACTAGGTGGAGCAGACCAGAGGGAAGAGGAAGCACTACTAGATGGAGCAGACCAGAGGGAAGAGGAAACAGTACAATGTAGAGCAAACAAAATATAAAAAAAAGGAAGAAGCAGACCATAAGGGAGAGGAAACATTATTGGATGCAGCTGACTAGAGGAAAGACGATGCAGTGCTAGATGGAACCAACCAGAGAGGAGAAAACAGAACTAGAAGGAAATAGGATTAAATACTAAATGGAGTAGACAAGAGCGGGAAGAGGACCAGTACTAGATGGAGCAGACAAGAGAGGGAGAGGATACAGTACTAGAAGGAGCAGACCAGAGGAAACAGGAAGCTGTATTTGACTGAGCAAACCAAAGGGCAGAGGAAGCAGTACTCTATGGAGCAGACCACAGGAAAGAGAAAGTAATACTAGATGGAGAGACAAGACAAAGATAGGAAATGGTAACAGACAGACAGGAAACAGTATTTCTGTATTTGATGGAAGTGTTATAAAAAGCAGTAGTAGTAGATGGAGCAAACCACAAGAGAGAGAAAACAGTAGTTTGAGACCAGAGGGGACAACAAACTAGTAGTTGCTGGAGGTGACAATAATTACATGTAGAAAACAAGAGGGAAAAGCAACAAGAAATAAACTGTACAAAAAAAAATTGTCCAGATGCCGCATTAAAAATACATAAATGGCTCAAGTACAGTAAATAAAGCAAGGATGTGCGGCATTGACTAGACAGACAAAGCATAAATGAAGTCGACAAGGGAGAAAGCCAATATTTGTAACACAGACAGCTCGGCATCTTACCGCAGTCTTTGCTTTGGAGATATCATCGATCTGAAGATGGAGATCCTCAATTTCAACCTCCATAGACTTTCGAGCTTTAACTGCAGCTGCACTGGTAAATTCTGACTCCTCTAGCTGCAGATGAAAAAGATGGTTTATTTAAAGTAAAAACAAAATAAAGTAACATGTGACAGCGCAATGTGATGGTCACGTAATCTGAAGGAATTCTGAAGGATAAGACACTGTCCTAGTTATATGTGCGTTTTAGCTGAGGGAAAAACACATTTGTATTAATTCCACCAACAAACAAATCCATAGTGCAGCCACATAACCCAGCGATAGCTTTGGAATGTTGGTCTGGATTCACAGTTACGTAGTTTCCGTCTTACGTACGTTGTTTTAAGAATTAAGCTACTACGCATGCGTAGTAGCTCAATTCTTAAAACAATGTAAGTAAGAGGAAAACTACGTAACTGTGAATCCGGACCGTTATAAGCAGTCTACTAATTTTTCTAAATTCCCAATGGTATTTCTGTAAAATGTCTGCTGAATTTGTGCTTTTATGCCATCTATGTGGTTTGTATTAAAGTACATACTTGAAGCCTGATTTACAGCACAGACTGTCTTGCCCGGTAAAATATTTCCCTAGGAGTAAATAACATTTTGGCAATAGAGAATTTATTGTGTGACAGAATGAGGAGGGAGAAGACATTTTTGGACAGTCGCATATCACTAGAGGCAGAGGCACCGGCATGCTGTAGATTATGAAAGAGCCTCTTGGGTATTTCTTGCTGCTTTCTGATAATTGTTTTTACTCCTACAGAGTCCACTTTAACATAACACTGTTAGACGGGAACTTGGTGGATTTACCACTTGTACCTAAAATCTCGCCGGCCTCTGCTACCGGAACACTGCTACTGCAACTTTATTATTTACTGCTTTCCAACAATGCTGTATCCACAAGACAACGGGTGCAGTGTGTTCTTTAGCGGAATAAAAATCAGTAGTAAGACAGAAGCCTGTTTAAGCTGTATGGATAACTAATATTTTATTAGAATTAAAAACAAATGTTAACCTGCGTGAATTTTGTGTCACAGGACTGGATTTAAACCATAGATTTCAATGTGCTCAGACCAACAATTATCGGATGTGTTCAGATCGCTTATCGCAGGTCCGCTCCTATTCGGAAAACCATGCAAGCTCTCCCCTACCCTTCACCTTGGTCCATATGGCTTTTGGTTCCCACTCTCTATCTTAACTTTTGTGGCAGCTGTTCAGAAGTCCAGATCAAAACGCAATGCATTGACACGTAAACGTCTACTTGCAAACTCAACCTGGCTCCCTTTAAGGAAGCTTTTGGACAAATCATTTATTGGAAGTCTGGATGGAGCAGATTGCAGTTCAGGTGGCATGGATATGTGTGGCTGACCTGAACTGAAAAATTCCCGAAATCCAACCTGGGCAGACGAAAATCAGTGGAAAATCCAAATTCCAAATGTGGGCATTAATTGGAGACTTCCATCATGGATTTGGAACAGGATGAGTGCTAGTAGTCTTTTCAACAGCTAAGCAGGACAAAGCAGGAAGCATACATCATAAGCAAGGTGGGAGAGTGGGAGGTAGTTAAATGGTATAGTAAGTAGCCAGCCTCCCCTCGTCCCTATGGCACTCTCAGCAGTGATGAGGCCTCAGATCTCCGCTAATGCTCAGAGCTCCAACCATTTCAGAAGCGGAAGTCTGGATCCGGCCCACAAACCTTCCTGGAGATAGTTTGATGTGATACTGCCTAAAGAATGAATCGTCACCATCCACTCCATGCTGTTTCTGAAGACAGCCATACATTCTGCTTTCATAATGTCCTCACGAGAACACGGACATATATAATGGACTGGCTTCTTAGCTTTAAATCTCTGGGCCCGATTCAATTGCCGGTGAAGTTTTCAAAAAGTTTGCGTCGGTAAAAATACGACGCGAAGTTTTCAAAAAGCTTGCGTCTGTAAAAATACGCCGCCTTCGC
>WWET01000512.1:86205-103833 GCA_011038615.1 Limnodynastes dumerilii
TCCATAATAAATCGGGGTGGGGGGGGGGAAATGTTTTAAAGAGTTATACAGATATTAGCACTGCATCTCTATTTATTCTAGGTTGAAAAAAATTTAAGGTCTACACTACACAGAAGAACTCTACAAAGATTGAAAGATATCAGGACACGGAGCACAATTTATGTGTAAAGAAAAGGATACAATATCTCTATTAAAGTTAGTTTTTTAAGGATACAGTTTGTTTGCCACATTTCTCTGAAACTAAAAATCCGTAAACACAGAAGCCAAATTTTCGTTGATTAGCACTCTTTCTTTTCCTTGAATAATTGGACACCATGGGCTAAATTGACTAAGCTGCGGGGTTGAAATAGTGAAGATGTTGACCATAGCATCCAATCAGATTCTAGCTCACATGCTCTAGTATGTAATAGTTAAATGAGATATAGAACCTGATTGGTTGCTATGGGCAACATCTCCACTTTTCCAACCCTGCAGCTTAGTAAATCTGGCCCTATAAGTTTGTTCACGGAGTTATAACTTTTTCCACTTTTGTTATCTGTTACATTCATTTGTATTTTCAGCATTTGATTGTGTTTCTATTTAGATATTTCATCTAAGTTTTTAGTATCTAATTTAATCTGTCACTTTTGCGCCCACTCCTTTTTCTTTAATATATTTAAACACTGTTTAAGTCCCCTTTCCCAGGTCATGAGGATGCAGCTCATCGGACTTCACACCACTAGGAGTATACTGGAAAGAGATCAGCTCTCCCATAATGTCCAGGTGAAAAGAGAAGTATACTTTATGCCTTGGCCTACATTGTTGTGGATAGCTCTGCTGATTAGCCATTGCAACATCTCCACTTTACCTCTTCCCTACTTAGAAAATAGGGACATAACAACAACAATATGGAAACAGTGAGTTACACTTTTTTCCTTATCATATATTTCAGTTTTTAGAAGCTTTCATGGGTGTCACAGCTCTACCTACCTGCTCCAACATTTGAATAGTTCCAGCTTGCTCGTCCAATTCTTCCTCTTGGTCTTTAACTTTGGCCTCCAAGTCACGGAGTTGTTTCTTCACCTTTGCCAGCGAAGCCTCATCCTTAGACTCCTGTGAGGAGACATCCTGAATTTCAACCTCCAGCTGCTCAACCTTGTGTGTGAAGACTGCAATCTCTGAGTCTTTCTCCTGGTCAAGAAATAAAGGATATGGTTACACATTGTCACTACAAAGTCTTCTGTAACATATTTAACACGCAACTTTCTATATTCAAAGACTATAAAAGATGAGGAGGAATAAAAACACTGAAATACTGACTATGGGCTGGATCCAGACTTGAGTGCTTAAAATTAGTTACTCCTGGGCTAAACCATGTTGATTGCAGGGGAAGTCAAGTTAATTGTATTCTTTGCATGCAGGGATATATATTTTAATTGATTACAGATACTGGCAGCTTTACCATCACACTGTTAGGATAGGATAGGATAGGAAACATCACCTCTCAACTCTGATACTGTTTCCAACAGATGAAATATGACTCCCCTGCAATCACCATGGTTTAGCCCAGGAGTAACTAATTTCACTTAAGTCTGGATCCAGACCTATTGCCGTATAGAAAATGGTTATTTTCAGATGCAACAAATATCCAGGTAAAAAAAATAAATAAAAAAAAAGGGAAAATTACAGGAAAATACAGGCATTGATTTTACAGAAGTTTAAAGAGGTGGAAGAGAGAATAAAATGTTATCCTGCTGGGATAAGAATACCGTGCAGAGCAAGTGTTTATGAATGAAACAGAGCCTTATAACGCCACAAATGCTCACTAACTACTGGACTCTGCCATCAAAGTGACTCCACAATAATAGAGATGTATTAGTTGCAGATGCTAGGTAATGCTCTTTTATTGCTTACGTCTTAAAAAAAAAATTGCAGGCCAATGTTCTGAACCATACAACTCCACTCTGTAATAAAAATGTGCTTATTCTCACACAATGGAGAGAGGTGATATTTGTATACAGTGCGACTAAATTTTGTGTTTTTTACTTTTTTAAATAAATTCAACAAAAAAAAGACAAGCATATGACACATAAGAGAATTAGGATAGCTCACTACTTATTCCAACATCTAATACACCTCCTACACACTGGAACAGAACTTTAACATTTAATGGTGTAGCATAGACAACCGGGTAATAATTTTAATCATTTATTGTAATAACCATTTGCTTAGCATTCTTTATCTTTCTTCATGCTAGCTTTGGTTTTATGTATTGAGATTGACTCTCTCGGAGTTTATGTAAATAAAGCAGCACAGACCAAGGTTAGCAGAACTCACCTCAAGCTGTTGCCGTAGG
Organism: Limnodynastes dumerilii; assembly: GCA_011038615.1. Lineage (NCBI taxonomy): Eukaryota > Metazoa > Chordata > Amphibia > Anura > Limnodynastidae > Limnodynastes > Limnodynastes dumerilii. The sequence continues at coordinate 88,541 of WWET01000512.1, forward strand.
TTGAACACCTCGGAAGTGAGCGTGTCCTTTTCTCGGCTCAGCTTTTCTTTCAGGATCTTTTCCCTCTGTGCCTCCTCCTGAGCCTGTGCCAGCTCAGAATCAAACCTGAGAGAAAGGTTGCGGTTAAAGTACAGCGTAAAGTAAGGCAAGCCCCAGCGGCTGAACATTAAGATTTTATATTGAAAACATCTCTGTTTCCTTTTCAGCTTTCATGGTGGAATTATTAATGGTTTAAGCACAGAAATATATAAACAGCTAAATAACCAATAAAATGTTCTCATTAGCTTAAATTAAGTAAAGCAGAGAAGGATGTATTGGCGTTCCCAGCTCCATCATGGCTGCCTACACCGATGTGCCAATGAATTTCTATCCTTCATGCACAGTGGTTTCTACCATTGAAGGAAGGTACTACACCTGTATCTTGTGAAGTACTCAGCAGTTGAACTACAACCTCTTTGAAGCAGGAGCTATATAAAAACTCTGTTACTATGGGCTTTCCGTATGCATTGTTGCGTAAGGAAAGCTTTATTCAGAACTAGGGTTAACCAGCACAACACATAACAGTTACTGAACAAGTGTATTTGTCAAAAACAACAATGTCTATTTCCTTGCTCCATTCATTTGCTCTGTAAACTTTCATGTACTGTTAACATTATTTATAGTGTCCAAAACAGCTAAATTCAGTCTTAAACTGCACTAACCCCTAGAAAAGCACCCTATTCTAATTGCTGCAAATATTTAAATTCTTATTATATATAACGGATATATATATATATCAGTCTGCATACCACCAGTGATGTTGAATAATACAAGTCTATATGAAACGTCAACAAACACATATAGATATAAATGAACCTAATTTAAAATCGGGCTAAAGTCTAGAATCTAAATGAAAACATAACATTATTTGAACTTATTTACTTCTCATATGAAGGATTTGCTGCAGGATCCTAATTTCTGTAAATATCATGACAGATCACAATAAACAGTGCCCCAAATGGTAACAATGGGAAAAATGTTAAACATTTGGATAGCATCAGCAAGCATGGATTAAAAGCTTAAACCTCTTACTAGCACAAGTTTATCCCCGCTTAGCTGATCAACAGAAGATTTAGACAATCTATGGTTTTCTAAGTAAATGTGTATTTTTTTTTTTTTAACACAGAACCAAAATAATCGTATTTTATAAAAACACTGACCTCCGTTGCTTCTTCTCAAGATCATGGTTACGCCCCTGGTGCCCCTCTAAATGAAGCTTGGTGTCTTGCAGCTCCGATGTTAGCCGCTGGCACTTCTTCTTTAGTTGCTGCAGTGTTCTTTGTGTCTCCTCGTTATCCGCCTGCAGATCAGCAAGCTAAAAGGTAGAAAAGGATTCTGGTTACACAACAGACAAATAGGCAGATTGTATGTGCTGTGGATGGATCTTCCCAGCATCTGAGGGTGCAGTGCTGGTTGTATCTATTTCAAAAGGTTGCTAGGCACCTTTATATTCTTACCTACATCTGTACTGCACTGAACACAAGGACAAATATCAAAGTGCAAATGTATTGGTTTGTTTGATTTCTTTTTAAGTTCCCCCCCAATAAAATTCTGTATAAAATGGGGCCGATCCAGACTTTGAGAGAGACAGCGAAACAGTAGCAAATGTGCATCACAGCAAAGCCAGACTGAACTGCTGGGAGAGACACATCTTAACTACACACAGAATTAGAGTTTAGTGATGGCATTCCCTAGCTCAACTCTAAATCACAGTTCAGTATGTGAGTGCAATGGACCAAAAGCTAGCTATTTTTCCTTAAATAAAAATAATAATTTGTGCTCTCTGCATGCAGCATATGTTCAAGTGCAGAGGTCTGCTGAGGAAGTCTGCTAAAGGAGCACCAGTTGATCATAATTATTTTAAGTGTGACAGGACAACACTCCCCTTGCATTTATGGGCATCAGCCAGCAGGACCTTACCTTAATATTAACGCATTGGCCCCACTTAAAATGGGGCAGGGTCGTAAATGATGATCATATGTAAAGGCCGCCATACACTAGAGCGATTATCTGCCCGATCACCCAATTATCAGGTGATTGGGCAAATAATCGCTCTAGTTAGTGGACAAGATCGTTTTTCCAAACGCCAAATAAACGCACCAGAAACGCTCGGGTGTGATTATTTGGTCTTTTGGAAAGCTTAATAAATATCGGGAGAAAGCTCCCGATATTTTAAGGGAGGAAATCAGCAAGCTGAATGGCTCCCTATCCCTGCAATAGATGCTGCTCCATATCGATGTACAAAGCTGCTCTGTCAGCTTTGAATTATACCTTCAAAGCTGTCAGAGCAGCATAGTGCATAGATATACAGCAGCGGCTATTGCAGGGAGTAGTACAGACAGGGATCTGCCGAATCCGCGCTGTGTGAAGCGCGACTACGGCTGATTCTTGTCTGTATTTCTCCCTGTACTGCTGCTGCAGATCTAAGCACTATGCTGCTCTGACAGAGCAGCTTTGTACATAGCTCAACAGCACCGCCATAGAGAGCGCTGCCTCCCCCCTCACCTCTTCTGCTAGGATTATCGGTCCCAGCAGAGGAGGTGTATGGTGCCGATAACAGGAGATTTCCCTTGCAGGAAATCGTCCCGTTTATCGGGCCACCCCTGCTGGGACCGATAATCGCCCTAGTGTATGGCAGCCTTAAGGGTTTAGCCAAGCCCTTACTGTGCAATTTAAATAAGTGTATTGGTTGTGCCCCACATTGTGACTAAGACGACGATGATTACTGCTATCTGTAGAGCATAAAAAATCCCTTAGTGCAAGACCTAAAATGATCAGACTTACTCTGCGTTCCAATTGCCTCTTGCCCTGTTGCTCCACTTCAAGTTTATCCTCAAACTCCTGCTGCATTCGCTTCTTAGTGAAGTCAATTTCCCGTACAGATCTCTCATATTTCAGCCGCCATTCCCCACCTATTAACAAATCAGAAAATATGACATGTGCCTAGGAAAATAATGCACACTTATTATAATAGAGGAGGCTTGTAATTTGTATACCAACAGTAGTTACTAAATCCCACAAACTCTGCATAAAGCCAGGACAGTGATCCAAAACATGACCTTGTGCCACACATGGAACACTGATATGAACCCAAGCCCAATTTAATTATCTGTGAAAACCATCATTTAATGTTATGTTTAAAACAACATTTACTTTTTAGCAAAGTTTTAACTACTAGCGTTGCTAATGAGCGTCTGATTTCCTAGCTTGTTAATTAGAGAAGCTAAACACAGACTCTTAATCAACTGAGAGCTTACTGAAATGAGTTAACAACAAACAAATGTATTAATAATAAATTCCATGTAGTCCATAATTCCCAGGTGTGTTTGAATTTGGGTCCCAATTGCAGCAGCTGTGGATTTGTTAATGGTTAACCCTTACTCAGCGTGGAGCCTGCTGAATTCTCCTATGCATCTAGAGGTACAGGACTGTATTCAGAGATCCGTTTTCACGTGGAGTTACGTGCGTAATTTTAGGTATGTTTTAACTGCGCACGTGTAGTAACTTTATTTACGTTGAATATACACATGTAAGTGCTTTAGGCATGTACATGTGAATCGCACTTGAAAATTTACATGAAAGCGGGTGGGAGGGCATGTAAATGAACGTGGGTGTTGCCTTGCTACCTGCGTGCGTATATTGCGTACTTTTAAAAAACGGATCTCTGAACACGGCCCCTATATGTCAAAAGCTCACATGTTGGTACTACTGTGGCTGATTTTTTTCCAACGTTTGGAACTCTGAATGAAGGATGCACAGGGATTCGGTATGGGAGACCTGCTGTATCTGCAAATTCTGCACACCTTCTAGAATCCCACACCAATAACAAATTAATAAGACTGGACAGCTGCTGTATCAATGCATCCAGGTGAACCCCCCGCTAAACACTCCTCTTGCACAGACAAACTCCTGACTTGTATGAACATAAAATGTGAAATCTGGATCACAGTCTGTTACTACATCTGTACTGTACATTGTAATGTCCAGTCACGACTGAAATCTGGATTAAGCAGATTCACAATCAGTGGGTCACAAAAGCTTAGAGATCACAAAATAGACAGTATATAATCCAGCTTCATAGAAAAGAAGAAGAGAAGGGGGGGCCCGGACTCAGTCTATAATGACTAGGGGCTGGATGCAGACTTATGTAAGTGCTTGAAATGAGTTACTCCTGGGCTAAACCATGTTGATTGTAGAGGAGTCATATTTCATCTGTTGCAAACAGTATTAGAATTGAGAGGTGATGTTTCCTATCCCAAGTCTAAATAACAGTGTGATAGTAAAGCTGGTCAGTATCTGTGTGCAGTAAGCAATTCAAAGATATATCCCTGCATGCAAAGAATACAATTAACTTGACTCCCCCTGCAATGAACATGGTTTAGCCCAGGAGTAACTAATTTCAAGCACTTACTTAAGTCTGGATTCAACCCTAGAAGTAGTGAATTATGCTCCTGCTGGGCCTTTATTTCTTCAGTTACTATGAGATGTGCTGCTCAGTACATGAACAGGAGAAATCCATATGTGGAAAGTTTTAGGAATGTAAATACGAGACGGTGAATTATATTCAAACCATTGTGGATTGAAGAAACTATTAGATATATAAACGGAAATGTGGAATCTAAGTGATAAGAGAGAAATTATATTGTAAGCCCAGGGATGGGATAACTAGAAGAGATAAACAATGGACCCAGCCTGTAATAAGCCACTAAACCTGGACGTGTCACTTGGTTTAATGGTTAATTTCCAGATTTGTTAACAAAATAGTTTGAGCCATTTTCCCATAAAGCCAAGTAGCACAATAACACTCAGTGGGGGGAAAAAAATCAAACCATTTGCAGTGTAAGATTTCCATACACAGCCAATGTGCAGAAAGCAGATCCTGCCTGTTACATTCAGTACAGCACTTACTTGATCCCAGTGGTTATGCTAAGTTATTGCTTGTACTAGACCATACGCAAAGAGTGACGCAAGAGGAACATACCAGAATCATCGTCATCCATCTCTCCATTCAGTTCTGCTGCTCGGATCAGTCTTGCCTCCATTACCTCCACTTCCATAGACTCCATCTGTTTCTTAAGAGCATCGTATTTGGCCTAGAAATGAGGACAACTTGTTAGGACACACAGTGAGAAGCACATGCTCCTCTGAGCACCCTCAGCCTTTGCAGAAATAGATGCAGTCTAAAATTTAAGACAAACGTAAGGATACTAAATAAATATGAACGCAAACACTAAAGGGAATAGGCAAAACTCTAATAACCACAACAAACATCTGCAAATACAGAAACATGTTAAAACCGGTGAGACCATTAAACCTCACCGGTCTGTGATGGATGTCCTCCTCTGAGGACCACAGACACACACCTACCGAAAGGAACCGTGCATCAGAGGAACAGCTAAACTGAATTGCTTGTGTATATCCGTATCAAACAAATAAGAGTCTCTAAGAACAATACAATATGTGACAAGAACTATGTATATAAAGACTGAAGAGTAGGGAAAAGAAACAGAAATCACAAAAAAAAATAAAAAATCACATCTAAGTAATGGGTGTGGGTCCCCGCTAACAACGGCCCTATTTCAATAGGGCCATTCTCTCCCAGCCAGTTTCGAACAGATTGGGATATCGATTGCTTATGCCTTGATGAGGCATAGCAATCGATCCCCGGAGCACCAAACACGTGCAAAAACTACCATAACCTAAACCCAGTGGTTCCCAAACTGTGCGCCGCAGCTCCCTGGGGTGCCTCGGAATGTTTCTATTTCCTATTGTATTCTATTCTATTTTTGTCTTAGGGGTGCCTTGAAAAAAAATATGGAGAACCTAAGGGTGCCTCAAACTGAGAAAGTTTGGGAACCACTGCCTAACCCCTAATTCTAACCCAAATTTCAGCTGTCTTTATTTCGGAAAGGAGGCCATTGTTGCGGGGACTGCAACAGCTAAGTAATATGTAGCAAACATTTTATTTTTATATTTTGAGATTTGTTTAAAGCAAGACACAATATGTGACACAGACAATATGTGACACACTATATGCCTGATCCAGACCGCAATGCGATTTCCATATACACGGAGGTCTGTATATTCACACATAAGAGATGCATGAACTCCCATGTCATGTCTCTATCATGCACAGAGTTATGGACACTTACGTGTCCAGAACTCTGCCTTAAATTCTGCCTATTGCCGCAGACTTCCCTTCATCTGCATGCCTTTCCCTGCTCCCCGTGCAGGCATTAGGCATGTGCATGTCTGGTAACACCCCCCATGGAACTGCTATTGTACAGAACTGAGTTCTGTACACAAAGAGTTCCATTGCGGAACATCTGGTGTAACATCCATGCCAGAAAATAACCCTACTGCCGCAAGCAGCTTGGGAAGTCAGGTGACATTACTGGTTTAGGCTGAGACCCTGTGTATACTATTTATATATTTTTTTTTATAAGCATTAACAGGACAATACTGTAGTTTACCCTCTGTCTGGGGTGTAGTTGCAGATGCTGCTGTGATACACAGCTCGGTTGCAGTCCGATGGGCTAAATTTAGAAATAGAGACAGCCAAAAGTCATGAGTAACCTCTCTGGGGAAATTTACTGTTAGAGGCAGGTTATGGTTAGGCTCTTAGGAAGGGAGGGTTAGGGTTAGGGCCATAGAAGGGGAGGGTTAGGCTGCAGGGAGGAGGGTCTTAGGGTTAGGCTATAGAGAAGGGAGAGTTAGGCTATAGAGAAGGGGAAGGGAGGGTTAGAGTCAGACTGCGTGGAAGGAGAGGGTTAGGGTCAGAATTAGGGGAAGGGTTGGGGTAGTTTTTAGCCTTACTTTTCGGAGTACCGTGTTCGGTGCTCCAGGGATCGATTGCTATGCCTCAGAGGCTTAAGCAATCGATATCCCAGTTCGAAACGGACTAGGAGAGAACGGCCCTATCGAAATAGGGCCATTATTAGCGGGCACCCACACCCATGCTAATAACCTTCACAGTCAGTTGTCCCTGCTTTTGTTATACTATGGGGAGCCCTCACTCCCATCCCTATTAAGGTAGTTTGAATGTCTAGCAAGAAGGTCACACACTATTGTAATATCATTAAAGTATAATCAGGATTAATAAGATTAACATGAAGAAATAAGAGAATTATTATGAGACATAGCCATAAGAGGATGGCAGTCTACTGAATAACGAGCCCAGCCGCAGACGTGGGAAAATCTAAATACATAAATACAGTATGTAAACTCCTATAATAAGCATAATGTCACTTATTCATCTGTGAATATTTCCATTAAACAAGCGCAGAGGAGAAATTAAAACAGGGCTCTAACTTTTTGTAAGGCAACTTTTAGTAAGAATCCCGGCTCTTTAATCTAAATGGTAAATAGATCATTACGGAAATGTAATTGTGTCGCCATTAGTGAAATAAATGGCAGGCATTAATGCAATGGTCCTGAAAGCAAGAGAAGATCATTTTCTCCTCTCGTGTACAAATATAGACTCCAGAGTGCTTGGAAATATAGTGCAGCTTGATAGAGGGAAACCCAGCACACATCCTGTGTATAAGAATGAGTTCCGAGTCTGCTGATTCCACACAGCTATACTCTTCATCGTGTGAAAGGAACACTTTTCTCACATTAATACCGGCAGACAAAACAAGTTTGAAGTGTTCTTTAGGCACAAGAGGCACTTGGACCACTGAGCTGGCTGCCAATCTCCTGCACTCCATTCCAGCCTTACAAGTAATCTGTATTATTAGAAACGTCGGCAAGGCCAATCTGGAATGGTGACAACACAAACACAAAAGAGGCGACAGCAAAGAAAAGTCTGTGTGCTCACGAGATGGTGGTAAAGCAAAAGCAGCACGTCTCTCAGCCATGAGACCCACTTTTTAGCAATGTATCTTACAACTGAACATGACCAAAAAGATAGGGGATGTATTCCTAGCATAATCCAGATGGTCCAACAGAAGCTTTTTAGATCAACGTGCACAGAAGTATACTCCAAAAGGTATGTATTGAGGATGAGATACTCTTTTTAAAAGCATCAATAGCCTTTGAAGAGCCATCTGTCCATTTTGCAAACATAGAACTTTTAAAAAACGTGTCTATGTAGCTATTTCTGCCTACGGTAAAAGATCAGGCTTTAAAATCTCTCGTAATAAGCAGGGTTGTAATGTTTAATGGCACCAGCTTAAAGCTACAGTCATACACTGAAATCCGCTTTCTGCTTGTACATTGGTGAGCATACCGTAACATTTTGATTGGTTGCAACAAAAAACAACATCATGATTGGTTGAAAATGCAGTGTTAATTCTGCAAATGGTAAGTTCTGATATATCAGATATCCTCATCGGGAAACATGTTTATAAGATTGGACTCCTGTGACCCTGAAAAATCAGCAACTTTGTTCCTTTATATGGTCGTGTTTATGTGTAATGCCCTTCTAAACTGGCAGTAGGGGACACATTATCACTCTTATTATGTGTATTTACACAAATGCATATTCTCCCTGTGCGGTTTACAGCTCAATCATATAATGAGCAAATCTCACTTAAGAATGCAGCATGTGGTAAATGTTTGAGAGAGCAAATGGCCGGCTTACTAATACTTTAGTAAGGAGAGTTAAAAGACCCGGGTCATTTCCTCAGTCCTAGTGTTTCATGCTAATAGGATAATGCCCTTATAAGGTGTGCTAAGGGCACAGTAAGGCAAACAAAGCAGGCTAAAGAGTAGGCAACTTGGTCTTTGCATCTGTTAGATCATATTCCGAAAGATAAGAAGGAGATGACGTGCCTGGAAGCACAGGCATTGTCAGCAGACAGCACACAGAGAGGATGGAATACAAAGGCATTTACCTGCAGATCTTTCATGTCTTTCTCTAGTCGCAGCCTATCAGCGGTCTCAGTCTCCAGTAGCTGGGAGGCAGATTCTCCTGTGTTTCTTTCGTCTGTCAAGTCAGAATTCAGCTCTGTGATCTAGATGTAAGTTTTCACATGGTTTTGTTAGAATCTGATAAATAAATATACTACTAAAAATATAACTTTGTCTTCCTAGATGATGTCGGGAGATTAACTTAATCCTCGAATTATAAATAAATATGCATATCTATGAATCAACTTTCAATAGATATATTTAAGTATTTTATGAACAGGATTTTCTTTAGCGCCATCAGATTGCATAGCGGCTTACAGAGAGAATATATTTCACATTCTAAGTTCCTTAACACATACATGCACACACAGACTAGGATCAATTTAGTCTTCAGCCAATTAATCTACTAGCATGATTTTGGAGTGTGGGAGAAAACCCAGGCAGACATGGGGAGAACATACAAAAGCCACACAGATAAGGCCTAGTCCAGGAATGGAACTCATGACCTCAGCGCTGTGGTTAGTTAAGGCCACCACTAATGGACATAATGACAATGAAATGGTGATGTCACGGCTGCGTATAGTAGCTCTATGCAGAAAATGGCACCACTAAATAAGGTCACGATATATCGTTTTTTGTTGTTCCGTAAAAACGTATACTTATTGCTTTACTGTGTATATGTACAAACGTGTGTATGTGTTTATGTGTAAATAATTCTAGACATCAAGACGAAACAAAGGCAACAATAAAATGTATATAGAAGACACCCAATAAAAACAGATAAAGCAATATAAATCTAAAAATAAAATATAATACATCAGAATCCATTCTAGAGGAAGGAGAATGTAACAATTACCCCTCATATCTATTGGTTTATGTTACTTGTGTAGGACATGGGGATAGCAGTCTGTATATGAAGTTTAGGTTCCTGTTTTATGTAATATACATTATTTGCAACAAGTTGTTGGTACTTTGGTACTGATAAAAACAGGCCAACACTGTCTCCAACACGCCTGTCATGTCTGCGTTGACTAGTTTTTCTCAGTATGGGTATTGAGGAGAAAAGCAGAAAGTAAATAAGACAATATATGAGCGGATGAGAAAGTGGTTACCCTGCTCTCCAGGCGATCGCTGTTCAGTCGCAGCTCATTCCTCTCTTTTTCTACTCTGTCCAATCTGCTTTTCAGTTGTTGTATCTCCTCCTGCAGTAGAAAAAGAGAGACCAATAACCAGTCATTGGCATGAACAGGCTGAAAAACATGATTTAACAACAATGATATAAATAAGGTAGGGAGGTATCCAGCTTTCAGGAATTCAGCAGAGTTTGTCTATACACTGAATTTCTGAATGCACATAATTAACAAGGACTTATGAATAAAACGCCAGTAATCTGAACTTGGTCAACGTTGTTTATAAAGACTGCAGAATGGTCCCACAATTAACAGAAACAAACTTTCAATTAATTTTCATTAACAAAGGAAATGTAAATATGTACTGTAGTTATTTTGTCAATTTATAAAATTTAGACTGTTAGGGCTGGATCCGCACTTATTAACAGCCGAACTCCACACGCAAGATGCGGAATTTGTCTGTCAGACAGCAAATGCGCATGCCAAAGGTCTGTACGTGTGGATATCCGTCTGATAGGGCAGTGCATCCCCTCTCTGTAAGGAGGGGGCAGTTCTGTTGCAGCACTTTGGCATTCACATGTCTGATTCATTTTAACAGTACAGTTAATCAGCAACTGATGAAGACATCAGACAACATCCAATCACGGAATAGATAAGCTGACAAAGCAGTTAATGGAGGCACTTTGTTATCAGAGCCATTATGAAAAAGGATGGGTGAAATTCCGGATATGTTCTTAGGGTCCAGTCCATTCATGGAAAGTTGTACACAGATACATACTACTCACCTTTTATCAAACATCAGACATCGGACAATAATCTGATGCGATCTTTATTATCACTAAGATCAGGGGAGCATATACACTTTTACAATATTGCTCTTCAGTGTATGATTCTGAATGCACATAATTAACAACAAGGACTTATGAATAAAAGGCCAGTAATCTGAACTTGGTTAACGTTGTTTATAAAGACAGACTGCAGAATGGTCCTAAAATTAACAGAAACAAACTTACAATTGACTTTCATTAACAATGTAAATGTAAATATGTACTGTAGTTATTTTGTCAGTTTATAAAATTTAGAATTTTAGGGCTGGATCTGCACTTATTAACAGCTGAACTCCACACACAAGATGCGGAATTTGTCTGTCAGACTGGCAACGCGCATGCCAAAGGTTCCGTGACGGATCACCATACTAAAGTCTGTACGTGTGGATATCCGTCTGATAGGACAGTGCATCCCCTCTCTGTAAGGAGGGGGGGGATTTTACAGGGGTTACACACGGATCAGCAGTTTACGGTCTGCTTATACACACGTGTGACTTAAGGCTGCCTTATGGCAGTGTAAGTCACTTTCACTCCACACCAGAGGTCAGGATCCAGTACTTAATCATCAGTCAGTACATTCTTATTCCTAGAAATCCATCACCGTCCACCACGGCTGACCATAGCACTGGACCAGGGCAGTTCTGTTGCAGCACTTTGGCATTCAAATGTCTGATTCATATTAACAGTACAGTTAAACTGATGAAGACATCAGATAACATCCAATCACAGAATAGATAAGCTGACAAACCAGTTAATGGAGGCACTTTGTTATCAGAGCCATTATGAAAAAAGGATGGGTGAAATTCCGGATATGTTCTTAGGGTCCAGTCCATTCATGGAAAGTTGTACACAGATACACACTACTCACCTTTATCCAAGATCGGACAATAATCTGATGCGATCTTTATTATCACTAAGATCAGGGGAGCATATACACTTTTACAATATTGCTCTTCATTGTATGATCGGCCTGATAATTGCATAGGTGTGTACCCAGTTTAAGACAAGACCTTTATCTGTAAGCCATGTTACAATCAGATAGCAGACTTTGTACTGTCTATTGTTGGCAAAGAACTTGTGCAGGTTGATTTTGTGCCTATGGGAGCCTACAACTGTTTTGCATCTTCTCTAAAGCAGCATTATCCTTTCCTTCCGCAAAGCAGTAAGAGAGCAGGCAGAAATTCCCCTGGGCAGCTCCTGATAATGATAAACATACTCCCAGCCACTCCTCCTCGCTCAGACAATCCTCCAGTGTACAATAAATGTGATGTGAACATCCCCACCACCAGACGCTTACAGTCTAGGGGAGGAGATACAGCAGGTCTCTCGGCTCCTATTTATTCCAACATTTACACTTCACTGGCTTTACAGGGTTATAATTCAAGGAATGGTTGTCATTGCCAAATATCAGGGCACTGCAAAGCCTCCCCAGTGAAGAGCCCAGACCCAAGAATGGTTAATTGCCAAATACGGGTGAATAAAGAAGTCCCCGCAAGAGCTGGTCATTAGTGTCTGCAGGACCGATCATGTGACTTTCATGCAACTTAACGATTCTTGGTGTTGCTCTTTAAGCTGACAATCAATAAACTATGCATGAGAAGATAACACAAACACCACAGAATGAATCAGTGTTGTCCTCACAATGAAGATATGAATCAATGTAATTGAAAAGCCTCAAGGATTACTTGTTGTGAGTAAACAAATGACCTCTTAACAAGAAAAACAAATTGTCTATATCAAATTGAAACACTAACAAACATGTAATAGCAACAATCAGGGTGCAAGCAATTGAAAACCCATATGAATCACATGAAGGAAAACCGAGGGTTAACGCTCATAAAAAAAATGTCACAGGCCACATAAATGGCGAACACTATTACAGAAATTCTTAGATAAAGGACCCTATAAGAAGAGTAATGGCATCAGTAGAGCAGGATTAATGTGCAAGTACAAACACAGGGATAGGTCACTGATTCACTCACGGTAATGACGATAATGTTTACCAGCCTGTAATATACTAGATTTTTTATTCTAGATTACAATAAAACTAAATCACCCGCAGAACTACATTACTAACGTGGGCTTATGAAGGTATAATTTTCTCTATGGGGGATGAAGGACTACTTAACCTTAAACATAAGTTTCTTTATGTAGGAATTATTAGTAACATTTACAAAAACATTGTGGATAAAAAAGTTACAGTAACTTAACAGAAGACAGTTCAGATGATTAGAGAAGCTTTATATGTAAGCTCAGCAGGCTCTCCTGACTTCAGCCTATTGAAGAACACTGCTGGCAGCCTTTCCGAGTATAATATGGATTAAGGCAGTAAACAATACCGTGTACTTACAGCAATGCTGCGCACAATATCCAGCATTTAATCTTCTATATGCGGCACCATTTTTCTATATGAGACTTTTACACAATCATTTGTGAATCATGGAAATGCAATCTACACGTTTCCACAACTTTCACTTTAAGTTTAGATACTGTTGAAGAAGTTGTATCTTTATGCTCAAAATTAAAACAGGAGAGAGAGAGAGACAGAGACACAGAGACAGAGACAGAGACACAGAGACAGAGACAGAGACAGAGACAGAGAGAGAGAGAGAGAGAGAGAGAGACAGAGACAGAGACAGAGACACTTTTCTTGGGTGGTCATAGCACAGTGTTTATGCCTGAGTAACTATCTCCAGGTATGGGCATGACCTGGATTAGTACAGAGCAGGCAGCAGTGTGTGTCTGAGTTGTCACATAATCTCACTAATACATTTGTTTAGGGTCCACGGCTGTCGGTGGCTGCACCCACCAGCTGCTAACCCAAGCACTGCTGTCAGCCGCGACTCTCCTGTTCACGCCAATGCCAACCTCATGTCACGCCAATGGAATGTAACATTCCCATCCAGCATTTGACAGTGTTTATGGCTTTGACAATGTTTATCATAAGGAATGTTGACATTAGTCATTTAACCTGCCAAAAATGATCACTGAAACTGACACTTTTCCGGAGGAGAAAGCCGGGCCAGAGTGCAGAGGAGAGCCGGAAAACATAGCAGGAATAAAGTAAGGACCACCACCCTGCCTATGGCAATCCTTCCTCACACTTCCCCCTCCGAACACACAAAACTCTCGCTCACATACAGACAGCACTTGTAACTCACTGGAGCCACACTCCCTACCACACACATACACTAGGGTTAATTTTGTTAGCAACCAATTAAGCTACTAGCATGGTTTTATTGGGCACCCAGAGGAAACCCACACAGACACAGGGAGAACATGTAAACTCCGTACACACATAAAGCCTTGTTCAGGGATTGAACTTTTGACCTCAGCACTGTAAGACACAAGAGCTACTCACTGAGACACCGTGCAGCCATTGTCAAATTAGTTATTGTAGCAACTGTGAGTAGAACCACTGAAGGTGCAACCGGCAAAGTGCACATAATGGGAAACTAATTAAATCCAGTGGACAACACTTTTAAATGTAACACACACATTAAATAACAGAGCTTACAGTGGGGTGGTAAGTATACAGGGGTATGTCATACTGACACATTTCCCACTGATTCAATTGTAAAGATACAAATTTCCCTTCACTTCTATTATTGCGACCTCTAAACTTTCAAACCTTCGACCACTGTTAAATACTATATTCAGGTGGTTTGTAAGAACAGAATGTGTCCATGAATGGACAGCTGCAATCTCCTTGGAAGCATACTCCTCTGCTCCTGTGGTCTCAGTGTTATTAGAAGATGGGCAAACACAACATAATATGCTGCACAAAGAGCCCATTCTCATCTAATATCCATTTATTACTAAGAGAATAATGCTGGATTATGCTTTTTAATTAAGTTGTTTACTTTTAAAAGATTCATAAAGATTGCAATTAAGTTATAAGGTAAATAAAGTGCATAATTACAATGTTACTGGGAGCGGCACTTACGTCTTTGCCTCGGATTTGGTCCTCTGTCAGCTGCACCTCTATCAGAGGCCGGACAGTGGTGAAGAGCTTCCACCACGGCCAATTCTTCACACCCTTGTTCTTCTTTATGTTCTTCTGGATGCAGCGGATCGCAAGCTCTTGGATCTACAGATACATATAACAGTGATCACGGAGAATGACAAGTAGAGGAATCATCATAATGCGAGAGTTAAGGTGCAGTCATGAACAACAGGCAATGAAGCCTGGACATAAAGAAAACAAGCTGCTTTCAGCAGTCAGGAATAATGCCAAGGACATCACTAAGTTAAAGTGTAGCCAACGCGCCTTGTATGGGAGAAAAGAAAGATGGAGATGGATGTTAAGGACAGAACTGAGACAAGGAGAGAGGATTGTACAGAATAACAACTGGCATTACATGTAATCCAATCACAGCGGAAAAACGGAAGGCGGCAGATGTAAAATAATGAACAAGATTGAGAAGGAAAAAAAGGACTATAT
>WWET01000512.1:109097-188674 GCA_011038615.1 Limnodynastes dumerilii
TATTTTACCCTTCTCTGATATTTAATACAATTTAGGGACATTCAGATTAGGAAGGGATTATTATATTCCATTGGGAGAGAAGCTCCTCCATTAGGAGTATCGGCACTGACATCGGTTTATTTTATTAGATCGTAGGGAGGACATTCTTTCCTTCCCCCCTTTCATGTATACAATTTAGCATGCACACATTACACGCTACTAGCGGCCTGTTGCATTGATATTTTGTATTGCTATCAATCATTATATGTTCTAGGACATAAGCATCCAGTTACTGATATACAGATTAGTGTACACATCTGTATTTTTCATTACAACCTCCATGACAAGAGTTAATTTTTCATGTTCATATATGCGGATGATGGTTATGAGGATGTATTTTAAGGTTTTTGATATTTCGTCATACTATTTTAAATGATGAATTAAAAATTAAGTCTTGTTATCCATTGTGTTTATTCTATGTGACTAGTGCGCACTAAATTTTAATTATAATTGGTTTCTCTCTTTTTTGGCTTATACTTACCCAGCCTTAATTATTTATGATTTTTGGTTTATTAAACTTTTGTCATCATTAAATGTGTATACACTCAAAACTATCCTTTTTTTTCTACCTGGGTCATTTATGACCTTTGGTAGCCCTTTCCCAGTAAAAGCTAATTGCCATTTAACAGTTAATCAATGGGACCATATGAGGACGTTGCAGTGAGGTGTAAAGGCCAACAATCGCAATACTTGTTCTGTCACAGTCACACTTTTAAAAAAAATTCTAAAACGAAGTCTGAAATATCTTGGTACAATACAGATTCTACATATAATATGCTTTGATGAGTTAAGCAGTATGCCAAAAAGTCATCAGAGTTCTCGAAATGAGAAAACCAATTAGAAACATTAGGAGCATGTTGTTTTACGGCACGTGACCAGTATGACACTTAAAGCACATCTATATCTAACCTTCACACCATACCATTATACTTATTTATTGGCATTAAGAAAGGGCGCCCTTGCCATATATCTGCTTTCTAGATGTTCTCTAAATGAATAGATTACATATCTGATACTGTTTTATGGTGTTTGACATCAGTGTTAGAAAGTCAATTGTAAAGTGTAGAACTCGCACTAAAATTGCAATGACAGTGTTATATGGCTGAACGCTATTTAATAGCCTTCTTTTATTAGCGGTTCTGCTGTAGATATCTTTGTAATAAAGCTCTGTTACAATGTTTCTCTGGGCACCAGCAGCACATGAAAAGGAAAGCCTGCAATATTTAATCCACTTTGAATACACATGAATACAGTGCAGAGCAGCACATGGCTGCAAATTGGTTAGCACTTCAGCCTCTCAGCACTGAGGTCATGGGTTTGAATCCTGTGTGGAGTCTGTACATTCTACAGGTGTCTAAATGGGTTTCCTCTGGGTGCTAGCTGCTGCCTCACCCATTAGAGCAGTGATAGGGGGCAGGGAGCTTTTAGCCCCTCCAAGCTTCCAAAGAGACCCCAGAGTCTTCCTGCATATATCTTTTTTTATTACAGACAGACAAATGTTCCTTGATTCAAATTATTTTTTAATTATCACTATAATTAAGGGTGGCTTAGCCTTTCTGAGGTCTGAGAAATGCCCAGCTATATCGCCTAAAGTGTATAAAGTGTAAATCATGAATACAAAGTATATAGCAGGCCTGGCCAGCCTGTCTCTCTCCAGTTGTTGTGACACTACAACTCCCAGCATGCTTTGACTGCATGGCCATAGCTGATACCTGACAAAGCATGTTAGGACTCATAGTTTCACAGTACCTGGAGAATCACAAGTTGACCAGGTATGTAGTATTATGTTCAACACAAACACTATTAAATGGACAACACAGTATAAGCAACATATCTAACAAATGCCCATACTGCCCAATAACCTATTAAAGAAACTAGACTCTTTTTAAAGAGTAAGTATGTATGCATAGCTTGTAGAGTAAAAGATAATTAGAGATCCACATAGAGATGCATCATGTAGAAACAAGCCTTTCCTATGGGGGCTGGTTAATACTACTGCTCAGTAATGTTCCCATGATAGGGACAAAATGCCCATTACTTTGCAGCCAATTCTCAGCAGGAGACAATGCTGGGCTCTTTAACACTCCTTGTCACGACTCCCATTTCCTGCTAGAAGAGCCTGCTACCCACTGATTTATAATACTCATTAACAACTTTACTTCTAGCAGAACACGCCGCACATAAATATTAATATGTCCCCATGAAGATCCGATGCTGTGCGCAGCGCTGTGTGCGGCACAAGCCTCGTAATTACTTGTGTTTGAAGGCTGGCAATCTGGTACTGTGTACAATGCTAGCGATATCTAGTCAGCTGCAAGCATGCACCAATGTACACATTACCCACTCTCTGAACGTAAACTGCAAATGGTAAACCTCTCAGATTGACATGCTATAGATAAGAAACAAACACATTACACTTACTGCAATCATCTCTGTATAGCACTAAAGGACAGACAAATTCATGATGAACCATATTTATATGGAAGTTGCATGCTGGTATCAAGTATCAATCAGAAATAATACTTTAAAGCCAATTATATAACATTTATCATTACTGATTTAGCAACTGAAACTCACAGCCAATGGACAACTCAAGTAGTGTAGGAAATATATTTCTTTAATAACTAAATATAGTTTGTATTCATGTGGCTTCAAAGCACGTGTAGAACATGGAGTATAAACACATGATCAACCTGATATAAGCAGACAGCGCCATTATGCTGACAACTATCGGATAGAATATTGTAAAGACACATAACATGGTTGACAGCTAACCCTAACCCCAATCCCAACACCTAACTCCTAACCATAACACCCAATTGTGATACCTAACCATATCCCTAACTTGTGACTATTACCTTACCCTCTAATGAAGGTACACTCAGTTCTGTTACGGTGGTCTATCCCTAACTTAGACAATGACTGTATATCTGGTCAGAAAGAGACGGAGCTGGTTGTGACTAATGGTTTATAATGAATTTCTTCAAATCATGTACTTAGCCAGAAACATTTTCATATTCGTAAAGGCTAACAGAACATCACGATGTACACAATTGCTTTCAATAAGGTAACAGCACATCACGATGTACACAATTATATCCCATAAGGTAACAGCACATCACGATGTACACAATTACTTTCAATAAGGTAACAGCACATCACAATGTACACAATTACTTTCCATAAAGTAACAGCACATCACAATGTACACAATTACTTTCAATAAGGTAACAGCACATCAAAATGTACACTATTACAAACAGTAAGGTAATAGCACGTCAAAATGCACACTATTACAAACAGTAAGGTAATAGCACGTCAAAATGTATACTATTATAAACAGTAAGGTAATAGCACGTCAAAATGTACACTATTATAAATAGTAAGGTAATAGCACGTCAAAATGTATACTATTGCAAACTATAAGGTAATAGCACGTCAAAATGTAAAACATTACAAACTATAAGGTAATAGCACGTCAAAATGTACACAATTACTTTCAATAAGGGAACAGCACATCAAAATGCATACTATTACAAACTATAAGGTAACAACACACCAAAATGTACACTATTACAAGCAATAAGGTAATAGCACGTCAAAAATGTACACTATTACAAACAATAAGGTAATAGCACAAGGGTACAAGTAAAGTTTGGACAGTTCAGAATAAACACAGACAAAATATATACAAAGGGAATGGAACGTATAAAAATGCACACCAATATGGACGGGAATGCACACCTGCACAAAGTACTGTAAGTATATAAAATAATAAAATATAGTATGCAAAAAATATTACATGTATAAATGCATAAGGTAGAGAAAGGAACTATTGTGTAGAAGACTATCCAATGATGAAATCCCCCTAACATCCATCTAAAAGCCCTTCACAATAAGCATCTCATACATCTGCCAACAAAGTCAAACAACATGCACCTCATGTGGGGGATCTGAAATGGGCGCATTATGTGTAATAAAAGCTTTTAAAAGAAGATCACACTGTACACAGGTACCTTGTGGAAGAACACAATGTACATTCCAGCACCCAGGGGAACAAGCCGTCATTGAAAGAGAAAGTCTATATCAAAAGATGTTCCTTTCAAACCCCTCCTACATTTTTATTTTATGCTAGATAAAAGCCTGCAATCAATCATGAAAAGATATCTTCTAACCTTCTCCTCAACAAGATGCACTCCTTGATAGTACATCAGCTTCACTGAAGAAAAATCTAAACAAAACCCAGCACACATTCTCTGTTACCATAATGACAACATTAACTATTACAAATAATAAGAGTTAATTATGTTATACTTTCCCACTGATGTTTACTTCAACAACCCATATCTGTAATTTACTGCATACTTTCATTCTAAGGACACCATGTTGGCAAATTGAGACTGTGCTGTTTCCCTACTTTAGATGCCATTTTGTTTTTTTATGCAGACATGCATAGAAAGTGACAGCAGATAAGAATCATATCCCCCCTGTACCTTCCTTGCTCCAAGCTATACTGTTTAGTTCTTCTAGTCATTCTTTGTAATGTTTTTTTTACACATGGAATTTACCATTTTTGTTGTCCTTCTTTGCAGTGTCTTATGTATTTATGTCCTTCTGGAGATTCATACCCTCCAACATGACCCATTCCATTAGCTACAAAAACTCTGCTCCTCATTTTCCAACTGTCAGTTACTATGGCAACCTCCTTTGTTTTAAATTAAAATCGTTTTGTTTTTTTAAAATATCAGTTAATTCATTTAAACCGGAGCAGATTAAATTGTACCTAATGGAAAGGGTCATGTTAGAGGGTCTGGAGATATGGCCTCCAGAACATTCCGTAACAATGACTCATAAAGTGTCATTGCTACTCTATTTCTGCTACTAATTCCTCTTTCTATGTAACCATGATATCGCTTTGGTACATTGCTAAGCTACCTTTAAGTCACATAAAATTGTGACTCCTAGAGCCCCTGCCTCATCAGTACTTTTGTAATGTAGTGCCTTTAATGATATATTAAGCGTTTGGGTTTTTGTGCCCCAGGTGCATAACTTTGCATTTTAGGCAGTTGCTGAAATAAAGGTCAGAAAATGACAAAATGGCTAGCACAGTGACAATAAGGCTTTTAATAAGCATATTATACACTTTAATGTCCATTAACATATTGATCAATCCTAGACTAAAAATCCTTCCTCTGCATTGAATTGATAGCTTTTATCTATAAAAAGTAGTCATGACAAGTAGCAATGAATAGGAATAAAACAGCTATATCCACTAAGAGTTAAATCCATTAATATTCAAAGAACATATATATGTGGTAATAAGAAACAATGGTTTCTCTATTACTATAGATACTAGCAAAAGAAAAGCAGGTATTACCATGGTATTTTGTAGCTCTCTGTTTTATTGGTTATCTTTCAGTGCAGTGTTTCTCTGGGCAACCTAGCTTGCTGAAACGTGCGAGTATTTGTGGTGTTCAGATGGAAAGAGCAAGACTGGGTGTGTCTGGGTGTAGCAGGATGGAAAGCAGCCTATTTGTGTCTTTTAAACACATTTTTTATTATTATTATTATTATTATTATTATTAATAATAATAAGAACTTCTGGCTTTAAAATTCACAATTATGTGCCATTGGTGTTCGTACCTGACTAAATTAGCCTTTTTTTACTGATAAGAATATTCTTTTTAGAGTAGCGTACAAAAATAATGAATTTACCTTACAAGGAACAATATTTTACTACATTCTAAAATAAATCAAGGCTAAAATTTATGTCTAATGCAACTTATGCAAGTTCCCAAATGTTGTCTCCTTAGTAATAAGACATTTATTGGAGTCGCACAGTAAAGTAAAGCGATTCTATTGTTCTTGCCAACCACTTTCTAAACTTATGAGAGAAATGAAATGTTAAATTATGATGGCAAGCAGTAGTTTTTTATGAAAAAGGATTATACTGCAAGTTTTTACTAACTTTCCATTTTCCCTCTAGCACTTTATCTCCAGCTGCCAGTGCACAAAATTATGCATAAAGCAACAGCAGATAAGTTAAGAGGATGGCCCTACATTGAGCAGGAGAGACATGTTGAGATCAGCGCTTATAGCTTTCTGCCCTCCCTTTGTACATTGTGTTTTACCACTATCGCAGTGCTTTTTATCATGTAGTGATGTATTCTAAATTTAATGGAGAATTTAGAATCGATACTAGGACAGTGGATTCATTATCATGAGCAGACATACATAGAGATTTTTTTAGTAGTAGTAGCTAGTAAATATTAGGTCAGGTACAGGTCTATACATGGAGATGGGGAGATGGATTCAAAGGGTGATGAGGCCAAGGTACCCCATTTGGCAGCAAGGAAAACAGGTCAATAGATGCCTTACGGAGGGTTCGGACATCCTAGTTTCAAAAGGAAGTTGATTTAAAAGTTTAGTTAAAATTATCAAACTCGGATTTGGTTTTTTTTTTTCGATCTTTTTAGGGAATTATAAAAAAAAAAAGATAAAAAATATTAGATAAAGTCTATGTTGTTACAATTTAATAACACAATTTATGACCCAATATAGGGACTCTCGCTGATAAAGTTAGGACCACTATAGCAGAAAGGCCTTGATGGTGGGTGGTGGCTTATCATATATTTGCAAATGTGTTTAACTAACATTTCAGCATTTTATTTTACAGATAGGATGGTATAGTTAGTTACAGGCAGAATAGAGATATTATAAATAGCAGGGTTGTCAACTTTTCAATGCTTCCCTCTGCTATATTCCAGAAGAAAGAGATAGAGGCCGTTACAGCGGCAGGGCTTAATGACACAATTTATGCAAATTGTGCCCCGATCATCAATGGTTATTCTTTTATAGTATTACTAGGGGTGGGGATGGGGCTTGATGATGCTAATTACAGCATCAAATCCTGCCCAGTTCCTAGTAACTCTATGAATGGCAGTGTTGCTAGGCTGAGGGGGCGGGACTTAAGGCTGTGGTTTGCATGAAACCACAGCCTCACGTACGCTGTGGAAGATGGCGGCTCTTTCGGGATACCGAGAGAACTGGACGAATTTCGCTAGTCTCTTGAATATTCCAGGAGAGTCGTCAATCCTGATATATAGTCTATGCCTAACCCTAATAAAGAGTTAGCACTCAATGCTGCAATTTCGTCCTGGGGATGATCGATCGCTTCTCCATGGCAAGGCAAAAACAAACCCATTTCAGAGCCAGGCTAACCGCCGACCCGCACCCTTCTTATACAATGTTCTTTTCTGCCTCTAGTGTTGTCACAGTCATGAGTTACCATAAGATCAGTTATTTTGCTTTGTTAAGATGAATTACACTTAATACAGGGTGATATTTGCAAACTGCTCCAATATCACTATGCATGATTTCAAAATATCTGTGATGCCTCTTAACTAAAATCAAGGTCTTTTACACTGTTATCATGCAGGATGATAAAAGCTTCTGCCTTTGGAAACAGATCCCAGGTAATGATCCAGATGTTTAGCTCAGGAAAACAACTTTAGAGCCAGAGAAGGCTGTGGGATTAGCTAATAAAATGATAAAACTAAAAAAAAAAATGACACTTTACTTTGCAAAAAGGATAAAGAAAAGCTTTATATGATAAAGCAAAGTTCAATCTATCTATATAAAAGCCATTCTGCTCCTCACCGTTATACGCATGCACAATTGCGCCCACACATTGTGATGCTACTGCGTGTGCTCCAATGGTTAGGTGAAAAAAACTCCCTCCATTAATGTCCTCCCCCCACCCTGTTAGTCCCTTTTATACTTACCCAATAGCGGCAGGAAGCTCCCAGTACTCCCAGTGCCACAGCCGCTGCTACTTTTAGCAGCTTCCCTATGTAACTCTCGCAGAGGCGGTGCCAGTACCCGATGGGAGGAGATTCCCAGCCAGGTGTCCGCTTCCCATGTGATAGGGCAGCCTCACTCAGCGCTAGGAGAAAGAAAACAGAAGGGCAGGCGGGGGGGTGTACCAAGCTGGCAGACGCCAACAGTCCCAGCCATAACCATGGTGATAGGGGACTGTTTGGGCGCAGGAGAGTGACATCACATGGCGACCCCAGAAGTGGGGAGACTAGAGAGAGAGTCCTGACTGAAGCTACCCGCTCCCTACGGCTTCTTATGTTCCCCACAGATCCTGCCTCCCTCACTCATTACCCGACGGGCATTTGCCTAGTATAAAATATAATTGGCATTATTTAGAATTTTGTCTCTTTAAAAAAAAAAAGAGAAAATAAAAAAAAGCGGAAAAAGTTATAGGACATTAACAAAATGTGGAAAAGTCTGTTTGCAATATATATTTGTTGTAAAATTAATTTTCAAAAACCTGGTTCTGCAACTCTGCTCACAGAAACACTGCAAAACATATGTCACATTCAGCATTCCATTTTGGAAAAGGGGGGAAAAAAAAAACTTTCTTTTTTTCTTGTAACTTTCTAGGATACAAAAGCATAAAAAAAAAACATAATTATCCTTTCAGCTTTTGTATCAGATACACTTTACTTTGCAATCAATAGACCACGAATATTCTGCAGAAAAGCAAACAGTATTTTCCAAGATAAAACTCTTGAACAAATATTAGTGTGCAAATAAAAGAGAATGAATATGTTTTTCGAAGACACTTTCGCACACTATGTAACAAGCTCAAGAAGTTAATTAGAGGAGGAAACATCATTAATGTTTTTTATAACTTCATTTGTTCACTGACGTGTTGAAATCACTCTGTAAATTAATGATGACTGATGCAAATAGGCCATTTAGCAATTCTAATCCTCTTACAGTAGGGACCATAATATTGTTAGTAAAATAATTGTTCTCCCTAGAACTGCACAAAATGAATTGCAATATTTAAGTTCTTCTGGGATTTTAAGAGATGAGCTACACTTAGTGCACAGCCTTGCAGACATCCTACAGCAGAGTCCATTGTGTTTACGGCCTCTGCAGTTATATGGAGCGACCTGCTGATGGGTAAAGGTTTTATGAACAGTATCTTGACCTCAGCAAATAAAACTTTACACAGCAGAACTGGAGAGACTGTGGTTTAATATTGACAAAAGCCAGACACAGATCAAAGTAATCAATAGACCTGAACTGTCAACAATAGTGGAGAGGGCATTAAGATTCAGCTGCTACTCTTAACCAACGTGCATTTGCAGAATTTTATTTATTATGTCTCATTGAAGAAAAGAAGCTTTATTCCAAAAACAGTTCTTATTCTTGTACAACAACATGCTTGCTTTAATAGAAATACATGTAATATGCGTATAGGCTGTATTTCACTAAATTGTTGCAATTTAGTCTAAAGTCTTTCATTAGTCTTGTCATGAGCACATTAGCTGTTGTCTAAAATAAGCAGAGGCAACCTTCGGCCCTACAGGTGTTGTCAAACTACAACTGCCAGCATGCTCCAAAGGCGCAACACAAGGATAGCTGATAATAGCGGAAGCCTGGCACAACACCATAGGATAGTTACACAACCCCTGGAGTGTCGCTGGATGCCTGCCCCTGTATTCATACACGTACTTGATGGTTTTAGTAACTAATGACAGCAACACTACAGTACGTAATTCCTGAGGATGGTCTTTATTTTGAAAGCTCACAGTATTACAACAGATTTTAGAAAGCGACAGAGATGCGTCTCCAGGGGACGGTGCCAGAGACTCCTGCACCAAAAGGTAAGTAATGTTACCTAACCCAAACACTCCCTTTTCCACATCCTAACCCTTCTTCAGCCCTAACCCTAACGCTCCATGCTCTGCAGCCTAACCGTAACCCCCCATTTCCAATAGCAAATTTCTATTTTCAGCCTATTTCGAACAATGACACAGCCGCCATTGTGTTTGGTTGATATTACTTCTGTGTATGTTATAGATAAATTAAGAATGCACGCTCCATTAGTTAATTACTGATGCAAATATTTTTACTATGGACATTAATGTTGCATATTATACTTTACATAATGGTAAGTAAACAATAAACACTGTGAAACAATGCAGTTGTCGGTCCATGACATTACTTCATAAAACCACTGCTATCGATCTGGGGCAAGTTTCTGTGACCAAAACAAAAATGGCTGGAACTAAATGTTTACCACCAATAGCGTTATCTGATGGCTGGAACAAAATGGTTAACACCAATAGCGTTATCTGATGGCTGGAACTAAATGTTTACCACCAATAGCGTTATCTGATGGCTGGAACAAAATGGTTACCACCAATAGCGTTATCTGATGGCTGAAACAAAATGGTTACCACCAATAGCGTTATCTGCTATTTGCATTAGTCAAAAAAAAAAGGAGAGTATTCATGTAGAGAAGCAACAGACTGGAAAATGATTTGGACAAACAGCTTTGTTATGAACAGATAAAGTCTGTGTCCTGCAATTATTTTCTAATTACCGTGTAACTTTTCATTGACGATTTATTCGCCACCCCACAATAAAACTGAAGTAGGCAGAACGTACTCGCTAGCTGTATGGAAGGTTTTATTGGTCTGCCGAGGCTACATCGCACACTGCTAAATGCAATATTAGTCATCTGATTAGAAAACGCATAAGCAGGATTCAGGCTCTTGTCAGCAAACTGTTGTTAGAACGTCATCCACATCAATTCTATTCTGCAACATTCTGCCGGGCCTCTTATCAATAATTAAATGAGGTACGGAACAATTTTAAATTGAGAAAACACGTTAATACGCTGGAAGGCTATTAGCAAGTAAAATCTGCAACACTCGTTAAGCAGTCGGAAAATTGCTCCATGCTTTCTAGCTGCTAAATAGCGAAGGTAAGCAACTAAAAGCATCCATATAGTACTCCATAGAGCCAGCAAAGTGGCACACACATTACACTAAAATGAAGTACACTTTAGTAGCATGTCTGTAGAAGCTAAAAGCATGATCAATTCACTTAGACCTGCGGTAATGGTTAAAGCTGATGCACTGAAATCAACGTTTCTCTAATTAAAGTAATAAAGGAAATAATAGGAAAAGGAAATAGAAGAATAATAGAAAATAAAAGAAAAAGAGTTTAATCCTGTAAGGCTGCTACAAAAATCCGGTGTGCAGTGAAGCACTAAAGAAGATCTTTATATGTTTATTTACTAACTGCAATTAGTACCGGCCATTTAATGTGTCAATTTGCAGACAAATTGTTGAACAATGCAAAACATGTAGGTTTGAATTTACCGATCATCTGAACAAAGTCGGTTTAAACACATAGCGTTTATTCCATGACAACACTCCCTGAATATCACAGAGACTCCCCGAAGAGTGGGTGATCTCCTTGACGCAAATGCAGTTCCATTGAGGCATATGGAGATGACCTGCAGTTATCCAAGACAACATGACTTCAATAAAGGAGACAAATGAAAAACACACTTTGGTCTCTTGTTAATCAGCTGCAGTGTCACCTACTTTTATTTTTATTTTTAATAAAGATGAAGGGCCCTATTCACATGTCTGTTTTCACGTGGAGTTGTGTGCGTATTTTTAGGCACGTTTTAACTGCGCATGCATCGTAATTTTCTTTATGTAAGTTACATAGAATATACGCACGTGTTTGTTTTAGGAATGGACATGTGAATCGCACTTGGGGTCATACGTACGGAAGGGCGGTATTTAAGTATGTACTTGAAAGTTTACATGAAAGTGGGTGGGGGGAGGTATTTAAACAAGCACTAGAGGGCACTGTTATAAAGTATTGCACCCATGGAAGACCTATACGCACGTAAGTACATGTAAAGAACAGAGTGGTCTATAGAGGTGTAAGTCTACAATTGCACGGCCGGGAGAGGGGAGGGGAGGGTCGTGGGTGTTGGCTTGCTACATGCGTGTGTTTAATTGCGTACTTTTGAAAAAAACAGATCTCTGAATACGGCCTGAAATCGTCAGCTGATCTCCTATTCAAAGTATTCACATTAAATATTCACTGACAATGTAACCGTAAAAAAAAGGGGGGGGCATAAAATGTGGTAATTATATTCTTGTTAACAATGATAACTGGTTGTGAATCAGTTTACTACTAGAGTCGCTATAGGAAACACAAAGAGTGCTGACACATAATGATATATAATGTTTGTTTGGAGCGCCAGACCTGTCTTTTGTTCCTTGTAGTTACACAGTGGTCACTTTGGTCCTCAGCCGCACCTCTCTATTTATATATACACTTGCACACATTTCATATATATGATTAGAAGGGCAGCCTGTGTTTTCTGTTACGGTTATTTTTACTTTGGGATCCTGACCCCTAATAAATATGGCCGCTGAACACTGTTCATATGGCAGGAGTGTCTTACGACAGACCTCCTGAATACACAAATAGCAGGTGGATAGGGACTCACCTACAGGAGGTGCCTTGACGCTGGGCAGGAGAGCTTACCCCAATATAGCTATATTGTGACCTAAACCTCCTTTTTATGTATGTGCTGACACAGTGTTATATAATGCTTGTATGGAGCGCTGGACCTCTCTTTTGTTCTTTGTGGTTGTGAATAAGAATCGCTAGAATCGCTATAGGAAACACAAATAAATTACTTATGTTCCACTATCTATATCAGGGGTGGCCAAGCTCAGGCCTCAAGCATCACCACCACCATGCATGCATGTTTTCCAGGTCTCCTCAGATAGTCAGAGCTGAGATTATCACTACCACCTGTAGATACTTAATAATGCTTGAGGCCTGAGCTTGGCCATCCCTCATCTATATACTTAACACAGTATTTTGCACATTTTAATATAGCTATATAGATATTAAATTTATATATTTTAACTAATTACAAAATACTCCAAAAATATTCAGAAAGTTTGAATACAAATCAATAAGAATTATAATATTTACTATTGTGCATTACTAAGTTTATTTAGTTAAGAGCCCCATACACACATTGGGGTAGATCCAGACCTAAGCTGTTTTTACGTTTGGTGGCGTAGCGTATTTACACTATCGTCAGTACTATGCACTTACCTAGACACTCCCCTCTCTCATACGTACTTTACTCTATTTACGTTTGCCAAACCCTACCTTAACTTTTCCAAGCGTAAGTACTGACATACGTAATGACCTAACCCAGCCCATACTGTACGATTTAAATGCCTCCCTCCGTCTACAAAGCACATTTCCGGGTGTCGTACTGAAGACACGCCCTTTTGATCGTATTTATGCTGAAGTTACGTACGACCAGAGTTATGTGGCGCAACATCTGCCGCGTGTATGCGCAGTACATACAAATTGACGGATTTACGTCAGCGGCTAGTGTAAAAACGCTAGCGTACGAAGCTCAGGATCTGACCCATTGACTATCACCATTAATTAAACCACCACCATGATACGGAGGTGCAAGTGGAATCCACCTCTACACAGATAGGGTCTTATGGCCTGATCCTAAGTTAATAAAGTCACCTGACTTTCGCAATGTGCTTGTACTCAGCTCTGTACAGTAAGTTCTCCATGCAGGCATCCCATACATTCTACATGCCTAATAAGAGAGGCGGGGATAGGAATGCAGATTAAAGTAAGCATGCGGCGGAAGTAAGATCAGTACGGATCTGCATTTGGAAAAAATACAAATTCATGCAAAGATTTTATGGCAGATTCACCCTCTTCTCATGTGCGGACTTACAGACTCTGAGCATATGGACCACGCCTGGATGTCAGGATCAGATTCCTAGTGAGGAATTGCACTGTGTGGCACCAATGATATCCTGTGTATCACCGTACAAGCCATAGCATACTGGGAGGATTTGAACTTTAAGGCTTTTAAGCTCAACCAACACAATATCAACAACGCTTAAGACATGTTACTGACTGATAACATCATCTGTCATTCATCCTTGTACAAATATTCCTTGTGTGTTGAAAAAGACTCAGAGCTGAGATAAAGGGACACGGTGTACGCTACAGCTCAGGTTATATGATATACTTGATATGAAATGGTGCAGGTAATATTCTGTTTGGGTACTGCCGACCAACAGTCCCTATGCAGGCATCCTTGACTCCCTGGCTGAATTAGCAGTCATACCAGCACACGGGCAGACACATCATAGCTGTCCCTGCGCTTTACTTGTATTTTTCTATTACTGTTGGCTTTGTTAAGCAAACAAGCTAAACCCTGGATTGAATTCCCAACGGCGATCAGACACGCACAGGTGGTGCATATTACATGAGGAGTCGTCTCTAGCAAACACACTGTCAAATCAAGGCGTCTCGGGGTGACATTTAATGCTAAACAGCGACGAAGAGCTGGGTTTTTATAAATGGAATTGAGCTGTGCAGATGCTCAGGTGACAATTTCATGGGCTTTGCAATTATACAAGATGTCGAGTCCTGCTACGTTTAGCATTCCTATATTATTGTTCTGCTGAATGCCTTGTTCTGCTGGCTGATATACTGGCCCAGGGCAGCGCTCATCTCATTCCCAGTAGAAAGGTTATTTTTGGCTCCCTCCTGTGCCGGATGGTTAACCACAAGTTTCAGGGAGGACGCTACTTTTTAATGTTAACCTATTCACTGCTTAATGAGAAACAGAAACACATTTTCACACTGTGAAAGCAGCTTTCATGTTGTAACCTACATGCATCTAAACATTCCAAAATAGAATTTAGTGGTAAATAATATATAAATAAAAAAAAGAAAATATTTAGCAAAATAAAAACCTAGTTTAATCGAAAATGACTGTATTTATTATTACATGGAATGCTTTTATTAATTAATTTATTATTTTAATATAAAGCTTTTAACACCGCAGCTCACTTTAATCTGTATGCGTCAGCATGGTGCATTACTATCGTCTACCAGAAGGTGGCTGTAACTTGAGTAATTGCCAGAATAGTGATCAATTGATCACTATGAAAAATGCTGTTATACCACTAATAGCAGCTTCAACAAGCGCCATATGGTCTCAAAACAAAACATGTCGCAGCCATGGACCGTCTGGTGCTTGCAAAAAAAAAAAAGACTGGTGCTAGTGATCATTAAATCACTATGACATTTCTGACAAGTGTTTAAACTGTGGTCCCTTGCTATGAAGAAGAGTGATTAGTACAAATTTAAAAAGACATTTGATTGCCCAAGGAATATACTGGAAAGCCAAATGGCTTTAAATCTAATAAAGTTATCATAAAATCATCTTGAATACATGAGGACTGCAGTTACTTTTTCTTTCGATTACAGGCACACAGAATGCAGTTCTGTCTCTTAAGAATGCCTGTACTTCAGAGGTAAAGCCCCTAAATTATGAAAAGTTAAGTCTTTCCCATAGAAGCATAGAAAGTGACGGCAGATAAGAGCCACAAAGCCCATTCAGTCTGCAGTGATTTAAAAAAAAAAATTTTTTTTAAGTAAAACTGACCCTGGCCTAGACCCTAATTGACACTAAATGTTTTTTTCTTTTAAATTTTAAACAATTTTATTGAAATTTTCCATAGACAATTAGGACTCCACTTACTAATCTTAGCGCTGCGGTTGTTAATTAAGTAATCCGGCAAGGTCCCGTGTTAACCTGCAAGATCATACCCTGGGACTTCATTCAATTTTGAGAGACAGACGCGTATCGACCGGCCTGGTAAGTTTAATTTTTTCACGTACTCAGTAGAGCAGACCGGCAATCGTTGGTGTTGCGGCTACCGACTGCCACCCTCCTGTCCGTCCCTGGTTACACCCAGTAATGCTTTTTGAAAGCTGCTATCACGTTTATCAGTTCCTCTATCCTTTCCTCAAATGTTTCTATGACACGTCAAATTTACCATTTTAAGTTCTCTAATGTGTTTATGTCTTTCTAGAGATATGGGGCCTGATCCAGACCTATGCATGAGAGCGGAGCGTATTACCGCTTCAGCGTAAAAACTTTCATCCCACGACACTCCCTTTACCTTTACCTCCGTACGCCGGCTGAACCCTACCTTAACTTTTCCTGGCGTCATTACGAATTCTCGTAGCGACGCGCTGATCGTACCGGGCTAAGCACGCCCATACTGTACAATTTAAATGGCTCCCCCCGCCTGCATTCCCTAACTCCAGCGTCCGTACTAACTTCGTAATATAAACACGCCCCGTCGTCAGAAAATACGCAAAGAATCCGGACGCCTGAATCGCCGCTGCGACCGGAAGTTGTCACTCTGCACATGCGCAGTGCATTTTTTCTGCCGATTTTACGCTTACGACCAGCGTAAGATCGCTTGAGAGCGTAGGTCTGGATCAGGCCCATGGTCTCTAGAACTTAACACATTATTCCAAGTGAGGTCATACCAAAAAGTAGCGTTACTACTACTATCTCTGCTACTAATTCCTCTCCCTATGCAACCAAGCATCTGACTTGCATTTTCATAACAGGCCACCAGATTTTCTAGAATGTACTGTAGAAATGATGCCTAGAAGCTAAACCGTTGCTAAGTGCAACACCCCAACAGTTAATTTTTGCAAGGTTTAAGTAACTATACATGCAGGTTTATGTAAAGCATTGTGCAACAACAGGTATGCCACAATAATCTGAAATCTCTCACATCAATCCCATACGGCGCTCCTGTAATTCTACCCTGCCATCTCAACCATCATTTGTTTAATATTGTCTATTGCCCATTAAAAGCAAAGTGCACACTGTTCCTGTGTAGCTTCCATTGTTTTGCAGACGCCATACATATTTATACATAGATTTATTTTTTACATTACAAAATACTTGTGAATGCAGTGAAACATCATATTTTATTCAGTTTAATATTTGAAACATTATGAAGCCTATATTAAATTATAAAACAAACAACGCTGATATAACGGCTCAGCGGCTGATCTCTACTGCATGTACTGTTTATGTTACAAACATGAATTCCAGTCTCTGCTGTCAGTGATGCATCCCTAATCAAAAGTTAAGTCATGCATTCAAAATACAGCTTCCCTTTATCCCCTGTGATTTAATACGTCTTGGAAATCCTGTATCGGTAATCTCATTTCACTTGTGATCCCTGTACTGGGTGAGGCAAAGGATGTGACCTTAATGTGCTCTGTCTTTTGCCAATAACAGCTATGCTGTTTGCAGTAGCCACTTAAGTTTGAAATAAATATATAAAATATATATCAAATAAATACACATGGAAACCCTGCCAATATACTGTAATACACAAGAGTCGAGTAATTCAAACTTGTCACAAGTAATTCACGACGTGTTGTGTGAGCATTAAGCAGCATGATGATTATGAAGATAATTTACAAGCAATGTGAACACTTCCTCCCTTAGCAGAAACACATTCAAACACAACCTCTGCTTCCAATTATAGGGGGAAGCACTGCATATCTAAAGGGGGTAAATCAATACTACTCTCATCTGCAGGAGTAATGTTAGCCTGATAAATGGTTCTAATTTAAGACACGGACGGAATTAAAAGAGGGAGATTTCCTCTAGCGATGACTCCCAGCGTTTTCTGCTCTGCTTCTACTGATGCAAAGGTTCTATGAAATCATTTTGCACCCCTGGTTACTGGAGTCTACATACAGCCCAAATAACCGTCCAGCTCTTTATACAGTCCTCAGTACAATGACTGAGGTAGACTGATTTGTGTGCATTGGGTGCTGTGTACTGGATGTTTAACACTTGCAGTAATACAGCTGACATGTTGGCTGTGTCATTTTAGACAGGATCTGAGTTTAGAAAGGAACACTGCCAAAAGTCCTCATTTCGACAACATGACATATACCCTCCCTGGGGTTCCTGCTGTGATATTTATTGTTCCCGGTACTCCTTCTGTCTTGTGGTACCCTTGTGCTGCGCTCTACCGGTGTTTCCCCGGTTAGGGGTTAGTGTTAGGATTAGGGTTAGAGATAGGGGGCTGGATCCAAATCTACATATGACTCAAAGTGCATAAGTGGGGTGTCTGGAGGGAAGGGCGTATTCACCCGCCAGACATTGAGCACAATTTACACGCGTATCTTCTATCGTACGGAACTCAGATCCGCATGATAGTAGATCCGTCTGAAGGGGCCAGGACTTCCCCTACGCCCAGCAAGGACGGGGAAAGATTTAAATGAAACAGTATGGGCAGGATTAAAGACACGTGTGGATCAGCGGTCGTATGGACCGCTCATTCGCACATCAACGTTAAGGCTGCTTTTTAAGACTGTCCCGAATCAGGAATATATTAATGTCAAACAAACATGTCAGCATAACAATATTCAACTTGACAGTTGTCGCAGTAATGACTCTGGGAGGAATCTGCCTATTAGTGAACGCTACAGGCATTTCAGTGCCAGAATGTTTACTGTCAGAAATCAGATCATCGGAGCAGCAAACCACCCCTATGCTTGCAGACGGTTTCACAAAACTGTGATTTATATTAATACTACAAACATGAGGTTTCATGAGAAAAAAACACCACACAATCCTGCTAACTATAACCAATATTGTTTAAATCGATCCTAGGACGATAATGAAAATACAGTTTACACTCTGGGAGCTATTAAATGCTGTTCTGCACATTTCATCTAAACCTTCCACCCTGCAGGTATACACATGCCCTCACGTTCAATATCACTTCTTCCTTGGAAATCTTCCACCCTTCTGTACCTGCTTAAACCCCTTCCATATATTTGAAAGCTGCAATATCCTCCGCTCTAATCCATACATATTTAGGTCCGGATTCACAGTTACGTAGTTTTCGTCTTACATACGTTGTTTTAAGAATTGAGCTACTGCACATGCGTAGTAGCTTATTTACACTATCTACGTACAGAAATGGTAACGCATGTGTAGTAGCTCAATTCTTAAAACAACGTACTTAAGATGAAAACTACGTAACTGTGAATCCCTTAAGCCCTCCTGTCTTTCTTTGTATGTTTATTGACACGTCATGCACAATTTTAGTTGCCCTCCCGTCTCTAGTATTGTTTACCCCTCCTGGTGTGTCTTCCCTGTTAAATATATTTGCCCTCAATAACACAGGTAAAGTCACCAATAAAGATATTAAATAGCACTGGCCCAAGTGCAGATCTCTGGGAAACTCCATTGGTGATCTTTCTATCTGCAAAAAGGATTCCATTTACTACAACCCGTTGTTGTCTATCCTGTAACCTAAATTGTATTCAGGCAACCATATTTACATCCAATCCAAAATATCCATTTCAGTTAACAGTCGTGATAATTAAACAGCCTCTGCCATTTCTCTGCATTGCTTATATCCCCTTCACATCGCCCCAAAAACCCAGGTTATTGGTGGGGCAAGCCGCAACAACCCAGGTCGAGGTGCAGTGTGAAAGGGTCCGGGTGCCTCTACCCAGGTCTAATGACCCAGGGATTGGACCCAGGACAAAAGAAGGTTATTCCCGGGTTCGACCCAGGTAGGGATACAGCGTGAAAGGTGTTACCCGGGTTTTTAAACT
This sequence comes from Limnodynastes dumerilii, assembly GCA_011038615.1. NCBI lineage: Eukaryota > Metazoa > Chordata > Amphibia > Anura > Limnodynastidae > Limnodynastes > Limnodynastes dumerilii. The sequence goes on from WWET01000512.1 coordinate 128,502, forward strand.
GGGTAGCACAGAAAGAACTTGATTGGTGGAATTTGTTTACTATTGCCCTGGCAATAAGTGTTGTCAGAGCAATAGTAAACAAATTACACAGTGTGATGAGTCACACTACTGCCAGGGTAGACCCGGGTCAGTCCTGCAATGTGAAACAGGGTCTGAGACCCTGGGATCATGTGCTGATATGGCAATATCCTGTGTTCACAGACCTGGGATATTGCCGGGTGCGATGTGGAAAGGGTATTAGTGTAATTATTAATATTTATTATTTATCTGCCTATGGTACAGTATAGTACCCTGAGATTTGTGCAAGGCTTAAACCTTTCTATACACCCTCTACAGTGCTGCACACTCTCCACTGCTGACCCAGGTCCCAACTAGGCCTATGCACTTTCTATTTAAACCACAACCTATCTTTCAAGTATAAGCATGTTGTGCCTGGTGTAATTCCCTGTGCTTAGGGTTTAGTCATACTGAGCATTACTTTCTACTAAAACTTGTGATAGGCACGTGTGAAATGTGTACATAGGCTGCTAAATGTATGACTGTGTATATAATTAACATGGAGGAAATTAATACAGCTCTGCGAGTACGAACCCTCTTTTCATCCATGACAATGTAATTGCGACCATGCTTTTTGGTGAGGTGTGGAACCAGGACATCAAACCGGCGACGGAACTCACAGAATGCCATGTGATCAGGATAGCCTGAAAAAGAGACAGGCATTAGAATGCTGCTATGGCACAGCTTGTGTAACATTAGAATGATGGTTTATAGTCAGTAAACTGTTGCTATTCTGTGTTATCTACTGATTAATCTTCATTCCATCACATGGCCTAGCCTGAGAAACACAAGACACATAATAAAGCAACAACATAAAAGTTGTAACTGCTTGTAGAAAACATTTACTTACTGTAAGTGGTACATTATATGCCACTACACCACAAAAGAACACAAATTACCCCCACAGGGTACATATATGTCATATCACACCCATATTATTTATTATATCTCCCAATGTAGTGTCCCCAGCTGAAATTTTGCCCCATAGCATGGAGTCCCATTGTTCTCTCCACCCCCTGCACGTGTCTTATTTTATAGTTTAGCCTGTCTCTTCTGTTGGTGACTTCTGAGCTGTAGCAGTCTCTGCTGTCTATGCTGCCAGGTCCAAGACTAACTTTTTAGGAGCAACATATCAGTGGTTGAACATTTAGAGGCTGATCCAGAGGTGTCTCTATACCAGCTTGTGTGGCATATCTCAGCGTGATATTGAATAGCGCACTCTCAGAAGTAATCTACAAGCAAATGTGCCTGATTCAGACCCCAAGGCAATTCGAGCTGCGTCTGCTTGCATTCTGGAAGGTGTGCTGTGGGGGGGAAGCAGTGGAGGAAACAGCAACCGGTCCAGAACCAAACGCAGATGTTAGCACACACAGCGCACATCAAAACTTTTGCACCAGCAGAGGTCATGCAGGAAAAGTTTACTTGCTGTAAGTGGTACAATATTCTCCACTACCCCCCAGAGTACATATATGTCATAATATTCCCCTGGTTTATTATATCTCCCAAAGGTGCGATCCCAGCTCAAATTACGCCACAGTAGTCAGTCCCATTGTTTTCTCCAAACCCCTGCGCGTTTCTTATTTTACAGTTTCTAGTCCGTCTCCTCTGTGCGGTCAGTTACATTGCTGTAGCTGTCTCTGCTGACACTCCACAACCTACTCTGGACCCTTGCGTTAGAATATCCTAATTTGCAAACATAATACAAAAGTTATGAAATCTTGGAGTATTGTGTAGCTATAAAATATAAAACATCGGTGATCCGGTAAACGGCCATAGAACGTAAAGCGGGCTATTTCAGTGATTGAGTTCGATTACATGCTTCATCTTTCATCTCACTAACTTTTGGTACACCTATTTCATGTGTGTGTCGATTTTAAATAAATGATTTTGCACTATGAAGCGCTCCCTCTGTTTTTTCTAGTTGTTTGTAAACTGCAAGGATTGACCACCTGTGGAGGGAGCTGTGGACCATTTGGAAGTTCCAGTGCAAGAAAAAAAGAAGCAACACTCACTCTAATGGACTAAGCTACTTGGTGTTTGGATTTTGTTGACTCAAGTAATCGTTTCTGTGTGCACTCCTTACACTTTGATTATATATATATATATTTATAGAGAGAGACATTTTTATGTGTCAATTCATTTTTTGATTGCTTTAGTGCATTCGTATTATAGCTTTAGCGCTTCCACTATTCGTAACCTCCTTTTGCAGTATACAGTACAGTGTACCCCCAAGTAGCTGCATTGAGCTTGATGGCTTATAAGCACGTCATCCAGGTACAGAAGTGTGCGCCCCTAGACCAGTCCATTAGAACGCTAGAAGGAATGGGGGCTACCCTAAAGCTTACTTTGTATAGTAGCAAAACACAATATTAATGCTGTCATGGGGGCCAATGTATCCAAGTGATCACTTTCTTCTATATATTTTCAAAATAATTCCGCATAAAAGCCAGAAACGGTTTAACTTATTGGGAATGTGACAAGTCAGTGCACAGCCAGGGTCATGATTGGGCGGCAGGGCAGTGTCTGCAAACAGGCTGTGAAAACAAGCTGATATGTGTGTATATACGTGGGATTGAGGAGCTGAATGTAATTGTGTGTGTGTAATTAAATCAAGCGCTGAGCAGGTTATTGGAAAAGCAGCTTCTTGCCTGCAATTGTTTGTGAATTCCACTTCAATTGACTGGTGAGACCTGGCCGCTTATGTTCTGTCTCCTAATCTGTCGCTTTGTATTGACTGAGGCAGCATCCAGCGCCAGCTCAGTAGGGAGCCTGTATTGATTTTGTCGCAGGAGATGCGCATCGATTTTTGGGAGGACCTGTTTGCTTATTTCAACAGTTTTTTCTGTCATTTTTTTTCATTTATTTATATATATATATTTTTTTTACATAATGAACAACTTATCTAAATCCAGCTGCTTCTATGGACAAGGAGCCTGCGGAAAATTAGACGTCTCCTTCATTGCTCAGAGGAGAAGGATGTAAAGGAGAAAGTTTCCATTGACCATTAACATCAAAGAGTCGCATCCAGACTTAAGAAAATGAGCTAAGATACGTACACAATGGGTCAGATCCAGAACTACGCCCGCAGGTATATTAACTTCGGCTGTGAGTACGCTCTGCGCATGCGCCCAGATGTTTCCTATCATAACACTTAGCAGCCGTAATTGAAAATAGGTCAACCGAAACATTTGCGAAATTACGGCCGAATGGGCGTGCCTATATTACATTAGCCGTAAATACGCTCCAGTAAAGGAATGTAGGCAGGGGGAGGCATTTAAATCGTACAGCATGGGCTGGGTTACACAGTTACGACCATCGCATAGTTACGCTTGCAAAAGTTATGGTAGGTTACGAAAGGAAAAGGTAAGATAGGGTTCTGTGAGCGTAAGGCAGTGTAATTACGGCCGACTGAGGGGAGTGTCTGGGGGAGTGCTTAGTATTTACGTTGTGCATAAATACATCAGCGCTAAATCGTAGTTTTGGATCTGGCCCAATGTACCTAAATCAGCTCTGTATTGGTACTGAGTATGCACACTGCCTATACTTACGCAACGCTCCGTGTGGAATTCAGCATCCACAGAGAGGGCCGGGCCGCCATTATGCATACGATATACACATGCTGCGTGTGCTAAGGCACTGCCTGTATTGTGGACAAGAACACTGCCCAGCCTATAGAGCAGGCCTGGCCAACCTGTGGCTGTACAGATGCTGTGAAACTACAAATACCAGCATGCTTTGAGTGCAAAGGCATAGCTGATGTCTGAAAAAGCATGCTGGGACTCGTTGTTTCACAACACCTGAAGTGGTTGCAGTGTCCGGTCCAATGGCCAGCTTTGCGAAATAGAGTCGAAAGTTACTTTTCGGTTGTCTCTATTTCGAATAGGGGGCCATTTTAGAATTTTTTTTTATTAATGGGTCACAGCTATGGAGAGTCGCAGAACCACCGGATGACCGCTATGGAGAGGTGAGTATCCTCTCCGGGGCATTTTAGTATTAGGGGGTGGGTAGGATTAGGCGCTTAGGAAGGGAGGGTTAGGTCCATAGAAGGGGAGGGTTAGAGTCATTCTGCGGGGAGGGGGGTCTTAGGGTTAGGCTATAGAGAAGGGAGTATTAGGGTCAGGCTAGGGAGAAAGAAGGGTTAGGGTAATGGAAGGGGAGGGTTAGGGTTAGAATTAGGGGAAGGGTTCGGGTTAGTTTAGCTACGTGTTCGGGGATCACCTGCTATGTCTCGAGGGCCAATCTTTGCGGGGACCCACACCCCACCTGAAGAGCCACAGGTTAGCCAGGCCTGCTATAGAGGGTGAAGCTTAGGCTTGCTAGTTATGAGGTTTCCTTTGCTAAAAGAAAGTGTTTATATCCTCTAATGGCAGCTCAGTGTCAAACTACTGGTGTTTAATATCTCTACCATGCAAAAAAAATTCCTGGAATTGATTTGTTTAAACAGAAGAATTAGGAATCCAGTGAAATTGATCACTAGCAAAATAAAATACAATATACTAATTGAATCAGGACCATCTTTAGATATCAGCTCAACTCTAAGTATAATGATAATGGGTTTGCAAGGAAACATGTTATCTTTCTAGGAGACAGATAGCAGAGGCTCCAACTTAGAGCTCAGAAGGAGGAGACTAGGAACAAGGCTCTATCAGAGAAGCTTTGTTATTCTGGAGTGTGGGCGGCAGGATCTAAGGGGTCTCACCGAAGGTCAGGTCCTTGTACTTACACTTACTGCCACAGGGCCTGGCTGTCCCCAAAACAAGTCTCCCCTTGGCACCTGCCCAATAGGGAACACGGCACTGAACTGAAGTTTATATTTCAAACTTATGATACTGTGATATCCTAGGTACTCACCCTGCCTATACATGCGTAGCGCATCAAGAAGTCGTGACCCTCGCATCTGAGCTCGCAGGAGGGGGACATCAACTTGCATGAGCTCTGCATCACAGCGCTCGCCCGAAAGGTCTGACTCGCTGGAGCTAACACGGGCAGCTGTCACTAGCCGTGCGTCGCTGTTACACGATTCAGCTTTGGACAGGAAGCAGTACACAAAGTGAATTTTGGACTTCTTGATAGTGTCAATAAGAGCATCCTGTAAAAGATCACAAGATACAAAGATGGTATGACTACAATCATATAATAATACATTCTGCATTGGATAACAAGCAGCGGGTTACTGAGTATGCCCTGGATCCAGACTTAAGTGCTTGAAATGAGTTACTCCTGGGCTAAACCATGTTGATTTCAGGGGAGTCATATTTCATCTGTTGCAAACTGTATTAGAGTTGAGAGGTGATGTTTCCTATCCCAAGTCTAAATAACAGTGTAGCATACCCTCCACCATGACCCATTCCATTAGGTACAAATTCTCTGCTTCTCATTTTCCAACTGTCAGTTACTATGGTAACCTTCTTTGTTGAAGAGGAAAATAGTTTTTTAAATATCAGTTAAGTCATTTCACCAGGTGAGTGACAGTTGTAACAAACAAATAAAACTACTTACCACTTGCAGTTTAATTTGGATACAAAGGGATTTCTTCTTCACAGCTGCCACACCTGTGGTGAATGTCTTTCGCATGCTTGTTGCTCTGCGCAGAGCCAGCTGGGATCCCCCCTCTAGACCAGCCACTGAACCTGATAATACAGTCGCTGTGCCAGCTCTGCCAGCAAATAAGCTGCTAATTATTTTCCTGCGGGGAAGGAAGAGGCGTACTGTTTGAAACACAGAAACTTTTCATCTGAATGGAGACACAATAGCATGCAGAAACGTGACAAGGAGCATCTCTATGGTTTATAAACAGGCAAATTTTCTCAAAAATACTTTATGGGCATCTATTATAAATAAAAAGTTAAAGCAAGATAACGCTGTTGTGCAAGATCGACAAATACACTCTCATGAGCCATCTGTGGCTTTCATTATATATTCAGCCATAACAGGTTCCAAGAGACTCCCTGTGGCTTGCATTGAGAAGAAACATTCATTACGAAAGACAGATTTTCATATCCTCTATTAGTCCTAACATTATATATAAATAGCTGAATGTTCATAGGAATCATTTCAATAGGGATATAAAAGGACACGGATTCCACTGAACAGTGTGAGTTTGTTGTAAACCTATGAATTAGAATTCCAGGCATGCAATTATTTTAAATAATCTATATTTATGTCTAATTGATCAACACTTAAGAAACTAAACAGCAAACAGTGTTGAGAGTATGTGCTGCAACAGCAACTAAAAGCAGGGTTGCAAACTCTCCCGGAATGTCCAGGAGACTCCCGAAATTCGGGCAGTACTCCCGGTATCCCGGGAGAGCCAGCAAATCTCCCGCAAGTGACTTGAGGCTGAAACCACGGCCTCAAGTNCAACAATAACGAGAACAAGACAAAACTGAAACCACGGCCTCAAGTCCTGGCCCCCTGCCTAGCAACACTAGTATACTAGTATTGCTAGGCACAGGAAGGGACTTGATGACGCAATCTGCGGCATCAAGCCCCGTCCCGAGCCGTATTGCAAGTAAAAACGGGTCAGTATGAGCCAGGGGGCGGAGCCTATTGACGCGATTTGCATAACCCGTGTCATTAAGCCCCGCCCCCTGCATGCATCGCTAGCTTCTCTCCGGGATCTCCCGGAGAGAAGCTGCCAAAAGTCAGCAACCATGACTAAAAGTGAATCTATTACAGCTGAGATTGTTAGAAAAAGACTGTTGGTATTGAGCAAGTCTTCAGATTGTTATTAATGAGTAATGATTCGGAACTACCAAACATACAAGCAAAGCTATACAACATGATAAGGTAAGCAGAGAGACTTTGAGATGGCCCTCTAGGCTCTACCATATGGCATGCGCTGCAATTGCTGAGTTGCATGGTTTTAAATAAAACACTATAATCGGTCTTACTTCTGGGAGTCTTGCAGCAATGTGGCTGCATTCTGCGAAGCTGGATTCTGTTTGACATAGTTTAACCACCCAGTGGCATCATATTCCACCCAGTTGGTGCCATAGCTGTGTCCCAGCAAGAAGTGATGCTCTTTATTGCTTCGGAGAAGCGGCTTTTTACCTATGGATAAATGGATATATGCAATGTAAGTTCCAGGACAATAATTTTAGACCACTGAGTGTACATTAAAATAATTTTCTATTAATTATGAAACTAGTCACATCAGTAACCGTGAAGCCCATTGGTGGATCTGTCCTTGGTGGACAAAATTGTTAATCAGATTAGTTATGATTACATTGGGCCTGATCCAGAACTACGCTTCGAAGCAATTTACGCGTGGCGGAGACGTAAAATCGCTGTTTAGAACGCACTGCGCATGCGCACCATAGAAAATACGCACATTCACGTAGCGTAATTGTGAACGTATGGGCCATTCACGTATTTGTCAAGTAAATACTTACGTGTGAGCGTGCCAATTTTACGTGAGACAACAATACGTTCCAATTACGTGAAGTAGGTGGAGGTTTGTATTTAAAATGTACAGTAAGGGCGTGCTAAGCGGCGTACATTCACGTAGTCTATACGTCCGTTAGAGGACGTACGCTGTTACGTGTGAAAAAGTTAAGGTAGGGTTTGGGAAGCGTATCTTGACAAAATACATCCGTGCAAGGGGTGTGCCGAGGGGAGTGTAGCGAATTTACGCGCACGAAAATACGCTCCGCGAATAAACGTACGGCACACGTAGTTCTGGATCTTGAGAGTAAAACATTTTAAGTTAAGTAAATAAAGTAATTTTTCTCTCTATAAACCCTTTAATTGTCATCCTGAGATAGTAATATGATGATTTCATCAGTAAAGGAGGAAGCTCAGCTAATTTATACGCTGGAAGGAACAACTTAAGACTGAGTAGAAGATAAATCTCAGGCAAAAAAAAAATACCATCTTGGCTGGTGAAATATCTACCCAATAAGAAACAGAGCTTATAAAGGACAGAGGAATTAATTGCTCAATCGTGTACAAACCATATATTAAAGAATAAACCAAATTCACCAATAGAGGAGGTTGCTAAGCAACTTTAAACAACAAGTTACCCCATGTTGTACAACTAGTAGGCTCTACTTAACTTATTGCAATAAGCAAAAAGCTTGGCATGTAAAAAATGATAATTAAATAAAAATAATACAAATAATAATTGACCAACCAGCCAGAATTACTATGTTAACATTCATCAATCACCTAATTGACATATCTGTCTAATGTTAAAGAAACGGCCTAGTTGAAAAATCAATGACGGCATATTTACCACTAGATAAATGGTTTCACTTTATTTTTATTGAAAAGTTAAATAAGCAATAGTGTACTTAGCTGCCAAGTAAACAAGCAGGATTTCATTATTAAAAACAACATTAAAGAGCCATTTGCATTTGATAGTTGGAAGCAAGAGTACAGTCAGAAGTGTTAACACTGAACTAATGTTTTAGAAAAATAATGTACACTTTGCTAATGGCTTTAAAATAGCTAATATGGTACATTTCAAGCCACAGAAAGGTGCTGTCCAAATCCCATACTGACAAAGATACAGAACTGAGCTGCAGTTGGAAAGTGTAAATGCTAAGCAAACACTGTACAGACCACAGAGGAGAGCTAGTGTGACATTCTCAGAGGTAGTAATGGGCACAACTTGTAGCCCTAGTTTAGTATTAATGAGTTTTCGGAGATGTATTTATTATCGTTTCTGACTCCCAAACTAAAATTATTATTATTTATTTAGCTTTAAAATCCATAAAAACCTTCCTTTTTACAAAATAGTACAGCAATTAGTACAGAAGCTCAGTAAATAAGAAAATAAGTATCATAATATCAATATCAAAATAAGTATCATAAAAAAATAAGTATCCTGTGTCAGAGATTAGGATGTATGCTGGGATAAGCGCTTTTTTTAAAGCTCGGTTTGCAATAATCTTTACGGTTCAAGCGTTTCCTTGGTAAATATTACTTATTATCATCAAGTAAGATACAAGTGCTACTGATGACAAATATTTTACCATTGTGACTGCACTGTTTTTTGGGAAAATTGTATACTTGATTTTTCCTTCATGCATGCCCAGTGCAAAACGCAATAAAGGATTTAATTGGAGCACATATCAGAGCAATCTTACAGGAGATCCCTCTGCAGTCTCTCATAGCAACAATATTCCGGGATGGTGTTACCAATTGTGGCAATTTCCCAAAAGCATTATGATATTGTGTTACCAATATCATCAATATTCAGGCTGCATTATACCGTCCTGCCATGGCGTTTCCAAATGCAGATATCCAAAGCTTTATGCAAATGCAGAAAGATTGCTGAATATAATCAGGGCTCCGTTACAATCGAGTAATATGTAGACAGGGTCCCAAGTTATCTGACATTTCAGAAAATATATTTTTATAGTTTTAGTTTTGTTACGTAGGCCGCAAGGTGAGTACTTGTAATAAATGCTTGCGAGGTGTTTTGAAACCCTGTGTCTAATGTAGAATCAATGAAATGTAATAAGATGATTATTACCGGTTTCCTCTCCTTCTTGAGGTCCAAAGTAAGTAAAAAGTCGTTCCAACAGGGTGTCCTCATTGCCACCAGGCTGCAACGCCTCCTCCTCCAATAACCAGAGAAGGCCTCTGGCTTCATCGGTCCTCGCGAGGGTCCTTACCTGAGATTAAAACCAAGGTCATTAGCCAACCTGCACGTCTCCATCTGTCAAATAATTGTTCAGAGCTATATTTCATGTGCAAGCGCAAGGAATGAGAATGACTAACAAAGCACCATAAATCAGAGTAACAAGCCCATACTGTCCCCACTTATCCACAATCTAATTTCTCTAGTCCTCCAGGCAGCTTTGCCTCTAATTGCCAGCCTGAATTTGTTGATGAAATAGTAACAGGAGCCAAAAAAATAAAAACAAAGCAGTTAAGTCAGCAAAGGTAATTCTAGGCCCTTTTTTTATTTTTTTTAAAAAGACACTTAAAGAAAGAATCAATACTTAACGCTCGAGATTGTAAAAACACATTATTTTGTAGTGAGACGTTTTAGCCTGGTTTCTTGGCTCTGCTCAAAAAGCCAATCTGGGTGTCTACAAGGTAAAATTATAGCCTTCATTGTGGATGATATAAATACCCTGAATGATGCTCCCCTTGCCTCACACATTCTGACAATCATAGCTGATAACATTTTTGTGGATTTATTTTTTTCCTTCTTAACCAATTTTTCTGTCAATTCAATCATCATTTACTTGGTTTATATGTATCTCGTAGCAGAAATAAAATATCTCATGTCCCGATAATGCATTTTGTTTTCTCATCTGTAGCACGCAAAGATGTCAGTGTTCCAGGTATTCCATCCTAAAAGGCTCTCTATTTTTCAGAATAACTTCATCTCCCACTGACATGCCCCTTCTCTTCATTAAAATTACATCGAACAAAATTGCTCTCATCAGCTGTGCTCTGATTGTTTAAGCATGGCTGCTACAGAGTAAAGAAAGATTATTAATTTATCACTCAGGGCTATTATTCTCCTTGGGTTAAACGCTGCACCTTACCTATGTTTTTATTAAAATTTTAAATGATAATGCTCTCTATTGTAACTGCTAGCATTCATAGCTGAGTGAGTGTATTGACATTGCGTCATTATTTTGGTGATCATTTCATATCAAAGCACTGAAATGGCTGCCAAGACTCAGTTCTTCATATTGGTGTGTGATGGCAAATTGTTGGTTCGAGAAAAGACTACTAATTAGCTGACCACCTATCAGATTTTTTTCCTCAGTCAGTACAAGGCAAATGTGTCACCTTATAGTCTGCTTGCAATTTATTCTACTACAGTACATTTAAAAAAAAATATATATATATATTTTCATTCAGATTAGCAAAAGATTTTCATTCTGGATTACAAATTTGGAACCTTACCCATTGGATAACAGGATGTAATGGTTATCAGTACTATTTACAAAATGATAATATACAGGAACAATAGAATTAGCTAAATATGCATTTAATTGTCTGATGTGTGGCCTACTTTGGACTAGTAGAATGGTACCAATCAGGGGTGGAAGAAGACCGGCACATGTGCAGAAAAGCAGTCGGAGGCTGGTAGTTTAAGACGGTGCTCAGCCATACATGGCCAGTACAGGATAATAAGGGAATGCAGATTTATAAAATAGTGTAAGGAAAACACACTTAATAAGGAAACTGTTCCAGCTGATATATAAGGAGGAGAGAGGGGATAGCACACAGGGAAGTCAGGAATGGAAAGGAAAGCATTAATCCTGGGGTTGGAGGTTACTTGACATATGACTACTTGTATAAATTAGCGACTTTGAATTTCACCAAAGGCCACCAAGTTGCAAAATAATCAGGGGAATTATCAAGGGTAGAGGAGGTGATATCCTCCATATCCATGCAGAGGTCCAATCTAGTAGCCCATTAATTAACAGTGGTGAGAAGAGCAGATTTCCAATCAATAGGGATCATGGCCCTGCCTGCGTTATTGAAGTGAAGGACAATGTATTACTATACAGCATTTATAAATGGAGTGCTGACCCCTGCCATAAGCTGGCAGCATTTATAAATGGAGTGCATTGAGTCCTGCAGCAGCCACACCTCCTGCACCCACGGTGGTTATGACACTGGTTCCAATGTCCTCTATGCTACCAACAATGCCTAAGTGCACCTCAGTGAGGCAGATTTATTAACAATACCCCATGGACATGGAAAGCGGATCTGCCTGCGTGACACTGGCTTGAGTGTAGCATAGACTTGAGCAGTTCCCATTGACTATCAGGAGAACCACCGGTACAAGTAGGAGGTACGGATGGGTGGGTTTTCTCATATAGACTCCTTTTAAAAAGGGCCAATTATTTTAGAACATGCTACCATAAAAGAGAATCAGAGCACTGATGGCATCAGTTTACCACGCAACATAAAAACAAGGCTGCTACGACCTTCAAATACGGGCCATTAAGAGAAAAGTCAATGCATGTGGGACTTTACATTCACAGGAGGCAATAATTTCCCATCTGGTTTCCAGTGAAATGTGGGATGAAAGCTGAAACAGATAGTCAGAGAAAACTTTTATTAAAGCATTAATGTATTTTTTTTCCCCCAAGGTGACCGTTTATATGTTTGAAATCTAAACCACTATAAACAAAGGGTTAATACCGTATTCTGTACAGCACTAAAACGCATTACCGTGTGGAACACATTTAACCCTTCACATGGTAGCAGCTGAAACCACTGGAATCCAGATATGCAAAAAAACGGGCAGATTCTAGGACAGTGTTGGCTAACCTGTGACACTCCAGGTGTTGTGAAACTACGAGTCCCAGCATGCCTTAACTGCAAAAGCATAGCGAATACCTGACAAAGCATGATGGGAATTGTAGTTTCACAACACCTGGAGTGTCACAGGTTAGCCATCACTGTTTTAGGAGATGGACGTGTAACAGTGACAGGTGACATGATGGCCCGTATTCAGACCACCGGACGTACTGCATATACGTCCGGTGTTTACCGAAATTGGACACTGCGCATGCGTAGTCATTTTTAAACGTAATCTACGTATCTTTTCTGAAAGACCGCATCTACGCAATCTACGTAACGAAAAGATATGTAGATTTCGTTAAAAAATTACTACGCATGCACGGTATCCAATTTCGGTAAACACCGGACGTATATGCAATACGTCCGGTGGTCTGAATACGGGCCGATGTGTTTAGTGAGATCTATGTGGGTTGGTAGCGGTACCAGGAAACAAATGCCAATCAAATAAAGCTTAAATCCAGAGAACCCGAGTAATTTCTCTGCCAAATGAAAATGCTTCTATGACTTGTGATAAACAGAGAAATAACAGGCGCACAGTGGCGAAATATTTAGCAAACCAAGATAGATATTGCAACCTCTGGTGCGTGCAGTGATTATAATTAGAAATCCCACTGTTTGCTAAATATTTCACCATTGGGTGCCTCTGCTGTTCATCACATACCCAGACCACAACCCAGCAAGCAACAGGAATAGACAAAGGTCACTGTCCTCTCAGGAAGTGATCTATTGATTTGTTTACTCAAAGCAATTCTGCATGTTGATAAGTGTTTGTATAAATGACTGTGGTGTAACTATACACTTACTTATCGTCTCAAGATAGGACTATATAATCAACCATATTCTCACTGGGCCAATGATGCTAGTATATTCATTGTGAGAAATAACCTGCCTTCTGTACTCAATCTAATAGCACACACCACTTGTGATTTCACGGGTGCCATCAGTGCACTGTAACTTGCTCTGTGTTATTGTGTTTCCAAACACAATCTTCCTCATTCTTGCGGGACGATTATCAGGAGGTTTAATATGTAGAATACTGCTATAATTGACCTGCTGGCCATTATATGGCAGTGTACATTCCCCATCGGTTACACTCTCTGGAACGAAACTCTCAATTTTAAAAAAGGGACAACCGAAAGTTCCTTTTCAGATGTCCCTTTTTCCTATACTTACTGATTTATTCTTTTTTTTTAAATTAATGGATGAGTATCCCATTCACTTTCGCAATATCCCTCCGCCACACCTCCACTGCTGTTATCGCCGGACCTGGAACAGGTAAGTAAATTATCTCTGCGGGGTTAGGGTTAGAATTAGGGTTAGGGTCAGGCTGTAGGGGAGGGAAGGGTAGGGTCAGGCTGCAGGGGAGAGAGAGTTAGGGTCAGGCTGCAGGGTCAGGCTGCCAGGAAGGGAGGGATAGTGTTAGGGTACTGAGAGGGGAGGGTTAGGGTTAGGGAAAGGAGTGTGGGACTTTTTTTTTTTACTACTTTTATGACACGGAGCATTCGGTGCTCCGTGGATCGATTGCAATGCCTCTCCGAGGCCAGTTTTTTTTCATAAAGCTCATTTTCTTGCCACGTACCCACACCCATTCCCCATATATACTCCCTTACATTTATTACACTTTATCAGTTGTTGACTGCATTATAACTATTGAGAAAGAGAGAAACAGAGAAAGAGAGGGACAGAATAATCCTGCGTTATAAGCAATTGTTGACTGGTCTATGAAGTGATTTGAGCCACCGCCAGTTTGTGTAATATTGTTTGGGAGCATGTCTGAGCCCAGCAGCTGCCAGGGGGGTGTTTGTCTACAGAAGCCATTTTGGAAGTTTTAAGGGATGGCTATTGGTGAGTTGACTCTTATTGTAAAAGCACAAGATATATGACCCAGCAATAAGCCTTGAAAGTTTTAGATGAGCTAATTTGGGTACCTAACATTTCTACCTTTTATTCTCTCTCTCTCTGGTGGTGGTGGTGTTCCTCAGCAGATATTTTTGGCTTTAAGGGCTGCCTCCTAAGGCAAGGTTAGCTTACAATTTAAACAAATTTATTTATGACCTAGCATTGGGCCTCTCATAGTTAGGACCACTATAAGCAGAAAGGCCTTAACGGTGGCTGGTGATTTATCCTATATTTGCTAATATGTGTAACAGACGTTTCTGCCTTTTATTTTACAGATATAGGGCCGTATGCAGAGATCCATAAAGTGATTGGTCCGCAAATATACGCACGGACCAAAACCCCAGTCACTCCCCTTGCTAATCCGTGCCCACGGAGACTTCCATTTCCATAGCCTAGCCCTAACTTTCCATGGCCATTTCCGTCCGTGTGTATCCTTCTAATCGCGCCCACTTTCCTTCATTTAAATGCCTCCCCCGCCCATTTCTCTGTAAATTCCTCCGTGCGGATTTTCCCACGTCCGATTCACAAGTCTCTCCGCTAGGCACTTCCACGCGTATAGTCTACGATAACAGCGTATAAAAAGTTACTACGCATGCGCAGTTAAAACATACTTAAAAATACGCACGGAAATCGGAGAATTTACGGATCTCTGAATACGGCCCAGAAAGGTTCATGGCAGTGTTGTTGGGCATTTTCTTCCCTTTGTTTCTGCTGCTAGCAGATTACCTCAGCCTTTCATGCACCTGACAGAAAAGATATTACTATGTGACCATACAATATCTAAGGATGGCAGAAAAGCGCTGGTACAATCTGTGTGCATTAACCTAGAAATTGATCAGAGCAACTTCCATTTTGTGTAATCTATCTATCTATCTATCTATCTATCTATCTATCTATCTATCTATCTATCTATCTTAAGGTAATAGGACATTATGTTATTTTGGGAAAAAAGGTAGTAATTACATAATTGTTACTGTTCAGTGACAATGTCACACAAACAGCCGTCATCACACCTGCGGTGATTGTGAACACTGCTGCAGCAGAAGGTAATAATGAGGGGAAATGACACTAGCAAACCACAGAATGAAAACCTTCATTTTTCAATTTGCTTCATTACATTTTAGACACGACTCTCCAAACTGCAGGAAGTAAAAAGCTATCCAGAAAACTCCTGACTGCAAAAATGCCTTACCACGCACATATAAAAAGTTAAATAAAAGTTCCCGTATAACAAGCTTTTAAATATTTTACAAGGTATCACTGCCTTCTCAGTGATGCCAACTGTTATCTATCTATCCATCCATCCCATATCTCAAATCCATCCATCCATCTTGTATATCTCTCTCTCGTATCTCTCTATCTATCTATCTCTATGTCATATCTCTCTCTCTCTCTCTCATCTCTCTCTCTGTGTCTTATCTATCTATCTCTATGTCATATCTCTCTCTCATCTCTCTCTCTATGTCTTATCTATCTATCTCTATGTCATATCTCTCTCTCTCTCATCTCTCTCATCTCTCTCTCTCTGTCTTATCTATCTATCTATCTATCTATCTCTATGTCATATCTCTCTCTCTCTCATCTCTCTCTCTATTACTTATCTATCTCTCTCTCTCATCTCTCTCTCTCTCTGTCTTATCTATCTATCTCTATGTCATATCTCTCTCTCTCTCATCTCTCTCTCTATGTCTTATCTATCTATCTCTCTCTCTCTCTCATCTCTCTCTCTCATCTCTCTCTCTCTCTGTCTTATCTATCTATCTCTATGTCATATCTCTCTCTCTCTCTCTCATCTCTCTATCGGTCATAGCTCTCTCTCTCATCTTTAAAACCGCGTATACGCAATCTACGTTGCAAGAAGTAATGTAGATTACGTTACAAAATTACTGCACATGCGCAGTAGCCCTATTCTGAAAACTGCTCTGCATACGGCCCCCTCTCTCTATCTATCTCATATCTATCTATTACTATTATTAGGTTTTTCCTAATAATCAGATTACTATCAGATTAGGCTCTGGGGAAGGGAGAGTTAGGGCTGTGGAAGTGGAGGATTAGAGTTAGGCTCTGGGGAAGGGAGGTGTGGGTAATAGAAGGGGAGGGTTAGGGTAAGGATTAGGGAACTGGTAGGGGATACTTACCATTCGAAGCACCATGTTCAGTGCTCTGGGGATTGATTGCTTTGCCTCTGCCTCAGTTCGGAACTGGCTGGGGGGGAACGGCCTTATAGAAATAGGGCTATTCACAACGGGGACCCATATATCTCATATCTATCGCATATCTATCTGTCTCTCATATCTCTCTGTCTGTCTCTCATATCTCCCTATCTGTCTGTCTCTCATATCTGTCTCTCATATCTCTCTGTCTGTCTCTCATATCATATCTGTCTCTCATATCTGTCTCTCATATCTGTCTCTCATATCTGTCTCTCATATCTGAAGTATCTATTTTATAGATTATCCAAGGAATCCCAAAACAAATCCTCCTTCCAGTTAGGTTCAAAATTCAGATTGTGATGCTGCTTTACCCTTACAAATGGACAAAACTTTGCACGGACATAAGTTTAAGAAAACACAATAGATTTGTCTTTGATATGTGAAATGGCCAGACATGTACAGAAAGAAACGAGAAGCAGAAAATCTCCAGGATGTTGTTGTATCCTTCGAGTGCTGTTCAGACAGGTCACAGCTCCACTTGTGAGCGAGGTAAAAAAAAAATAAAGCGTTTTCTCCTTGAAGGGAAATGCCATATTTGGAATCTTTCCTAACGCTTTCCTCTCATTAGAAGATTTATCTGCAGGCTGCCTGAGAATGAAAGAGAAGTTTACCTGACCCGGCTAATCTCCCCAGAGAAGCAGCATTTTGCAGCATGCTTTTCTTCCAGTGTCCTTGTGAAGGTGCATTGAAAACAGTCGCTCCCTTTCTCTCTATTGTTTCTTTTTAACAAGGGTTAAAGTACCTCTTTATTTAGAGACCTGATGGAATAAATAGCATATAAATTAAATATAAGAAGAAGATGAATCATTTATGAAGCCACAACAGGCTCTCCTGGGTGAAAATGCTTTACTGCTCTCTGCCTCTACCTTGGCTGCATAACCTGCCAGATCTAAGCATATGGGTATTTATGAACTGCTTTGAAATGCAGCTTCTTAAGAGCATCAGCCACCGACATTTATTGTCAACGTTTTTATGAGTCATGCGGCTGCTGTCACATTCTATTAAACTTTGCAAGTATTTCTGTTACTTTTCCTATTAATGTGGATCTTAAGCAATGCAGCCAGGAGAGCAGGAAAAAGAGAAGGCTCTCTAGAGCACTACAGCGAGTCAGAAAAATCCACTCTGCCATTTCATGCCTAATAAAACGTCAAATCGGAATTTGATTGGGTAAAAAAAAAAAAGTGAAAAAAAAAAAAAAAAAAAAAAAAAAAAAAGCACTTGACGTGATAATACTAAAAACAGTAAAACTGTCAAAAGTATATATTTCCCCATACTTTAAGTATATTTATAAAAGTAAAAAAAACAAAAAACAAAACAATCTGCAGTTTAAGAAAAATCACTGCAGTTTTTGGGAGTTGTGTCACTAAATGGTCTCATTATGTGTCTGCGCCTAAGAGTGACTTTTCATCATCTGCCTATGAACTGAAGATCTTTAAGGGTAAAGAAGGATTGTTCTCAACCCTACCACAATGGAAAAAGGACTCCCTAAAGATACTGCTAACTGCATGGCAGGAACCTTAGCCATCCGGTGTTATCCCCAGAAAATGTTGCCAGCCGGGTGGTATTAAATAGCAGCTGGGTGGGAGCAGTGTAATACTTTGCAATAATACTTGACGGGATCCAAACATACGTTCCCTCTGCGAAACGCCTCGCTGGTGCTGCACTACTGGGAACTAAGCAGTGTCAGAAAGCCTTTACGGTGCATTGGAGCACAACCAAGACTGAAAGCTGTAGATCACAATCAACGTTTTGGTCAGGTTTGGCCGGGTGGTAAGCTAAAATTGCCGGGTGGAGCACCCGGCTAAAATGCCCTAGGGAGAACACTGCCATCACTTTAAGGGTTTAAAACTGACATGATTATTATTTCTGAAATAAAGACATCCGAAAGCTAATTTTCGTCTGTGACCATTTAAAAAATAGCACTAATTCGAAAATGTTATTAATGAATGGGTAAGTACGCCGATCAGCATACTTACCCCTTTATTCATTTGGAATCTGCCACCATAGACCTGTCGCACTACTGCAGACCCGATGCACTGGACAGGCGAGTATTATAGGGGAGTCTCTGGGGGAGTCTTAGGGTTAAGGCTGCAGGAAGGGTAGTCTTAAGATCATGCTGCGGGGCATGGAGGGTTAAGGTTAGGATAACTGAACTGGAGGGTTAGGGTAATAAAAGTGGAGGGTTAGGGTAAGGATTAGGATAATGGTTGGGGTTACATTACTACTCACCATTCGCCGCTGCTTATTACTTCTTGGGTGGTTCAATTGCTTCTCCTCTGCAAGGCAGAAGCAATCGATTTCGGGCCCTTCTCAGCAGCGACTCACACCCATAGCAAACTTCTCAGCTGAGGAAATGGCTTCCATGCAAACACCCCTACTTTACTGTATCTAATGTCAGAAGGCCATGCATTGCCCTTTCAGTGCCATGTAATATTGTCAATTGCAGGCAAGACCGACCTGTGGCTTTTCCAGGTGTTGCGAGTCACAGCATGCTTTGCCCGAATAGACCTAGCTGGGACTGAAAGTTTCAGAACACCTGGAGTAACACGGATGGGCCAGGTCTGGAATAATGCCCTGTGACCCTGTTTTCTGAGAACACAAAGTGTGAAACCAGAAAATACATATGTAAGATCATTCTCAGGTCCACATTTACTAACAGGGAAGGCCCCAGATAAAAGATTATAGAAGGCCTCTAGATCTCAATGACCAAAGTTTTATGATCGCTGCTAATAACAAACCCAACTCAAACAAGAACGATGTCTTTGATAATGTTGCTTTTCGTTCTCAACATTCAGCACAGCTGCTTAACCAAAAAGAATTAAAATAAGCAGGAAAAGGATAGGATTTGTGGAGAGACAAGTTACATTTTATACAGAATGGCTCCTATCTATTGTACCAATATCCTTCCTTCTCATAGGAACCAGTGGTTTTCAGTATGGTAAATCTCAAGTAAGGGCAGATTTGTGCTGGTTTCTCAGCAGTGACAAGTATTACAACACCTGTCTGATGAGTTAAACAGAGCTCTAAGGGACAACTTCTATAGAACTTAATGTAACAGGAAAGGATTTTGTTCAAGGTTTAACACAGAAAATGCTTTACAATACTGGACCTTTGTAATATTAGATTATAAATATGGAGCCACATACCTCTGTTTCCATTTTCATTTCCCAAATACAAACGCTACATCTTGCAATTTAAAAGGAACATTGACATTTAATGTATGCAATGGTACAATATCTTCCATAGAAGTCCCCACATCACAGAAAAAAACATTGTAATCATGATAGCATCCTTTTAACATTCAAAGGAGCAGAGCCTTTGTATAGCGCCCCCTTTCTTGCTTACCAGTGTTTGGTGTGAAGCTTGGTCTACAGCAGCTACAGAGCCAGATGTACTGGACTCGATTTCATCTAAAGAAAGCTCTATATTTTCCTAGAGAGGATAGATGAGCGATTAGTAATCATGATACTAAGGTTTACGTTAGGACATCTTTACAGGTCAGTAAAATTAGTGGATACATTGACTAGATGGTGCACTGGGTCCCACTACAATCTTCCTGTTCTGGATGTTAACGCATCAGATGCAACAATTGCACATTTTAGAGCACTCCTAAAACTTTACTGACAATTTTCTTGTTGGAGGTTTCAAACTCCAGTAAAAAAATAATAACATAAAAATGTGTTATTTATAATAAACATAATGAAATGAATGCTCCAAATAACAGTAATATGGAGAATCACCAATGATGTAGTAACATCAGTTAACATCTTCAAACAGGTAGCCGCAGGAGCCCCTTGCATCAGATCATTCAGGCAATTAGGCTTAATTTAAGGCTAAGTTACAGAAGCATAGCTATCAGAGAGAATAAGAAATTAGATCTACATTTAAGATCATCATCAACTGCAAAACTAATGAGCTGTAATTGAGGAGAAATGGGAACTAGGGTGCTAACGACATGAGGTGGGAATGCCTGAAGAAGGAAATGTAGTTAAATTAGAATGCAAACACTGGATGACCACCTGCTGGGGGTACAAAATAGCACCAAGCTTGTCAAAAATAGCGGATACGTCAAGAAGAAAACAGCAATACATCATTAGGCAACCCTTGTATATAAAACCTGTAACAAGTCGTTCCAGTTATTATGTAATGCACCACTTGGCTCATGGTCCATGAGGGTCCGCTGTGATGTGGGTAACAAGGAACACAAGCAAATGACCTGACACTAGACACAAGTTAATGCTTCATATTAGGCAACACTTTCACTTTTGGTAGGAGCCACCCTGGTTTGTTCTGCATGGTCTGGGTCAGATGTCACAAGGTCTACATGCCTCCAACCACTCCAGGTGTCATCTGCCATTCAATGTTTCAAAGCTTTGATATATAATATATTAAAGTGGTCATGCCGAAAGAGAGGGCCATGGATCCAGTGTTCCGGAACAGAGCTGGGGTTTTATTCTGCTTAGGAGCAATATAGTCACAACCTCTATGCATGGACAGTGTGGTCGCCATTCCTTGCATACACAGACCAGTGATTGAGCTCTGCAATCGCCAGGGTGGAGAGGTGTGAATAACCCCCTAACATCAGGAGATCTGCCAGAACTTTTGTCAAATACATATGGGGCCTAATTCAATTGAGCGCGTATTTTTTTTTTTTAAATACGCATATATAAAATATGCACCATTCGCACGGAAAAATTTGCGCAATTCAATTAGTAATGTCCCCTCGCCTCCAACGCGCATTAATTGGACCATGAGCGTATTTGTTAGCGCTCATGTTTTAGCTTACCTCCCGTTATAAAATATGCGCGTGTATTTCTGTATCTTTACCCATGCAATACAAATGTCAGCACAATCACTTCCCATAAGCAGCCCTGTCGTCATATGTCTGTCATAATATCTTTAGGACCTTCTGCACTTCAATGTCAAAAATTAGACTGCAGCAGCTCAGTAATTACGTATTATTGTAGAAGAGAATAATATAAAATAACTTTTTCGGATTGTTGGTTTTTTTTAAACTTCTGCCAGCGTCATTTTTCACTTTTCAATGTTCTCTTCTACTTTTTAGTTATTTTTTAACCTACAGCTATTTATTTGAGTTGCAGGCTGCATAGATTTATGTGGATTATCACATTTCTGTTGCCACTGTGCTGGGAGGTGATCAGGAGCATAGAGGAGCTGTACACTTGAAAGTTTTCATGAATTTCACCCTCACATGTCATCAAGGTGCACAA
This sequence comes from Limnodynastes dumerilii, assembly GCA_011038615.1. Taxonomy (NCBI): domain Eukaryota; kingdom Metazoa; phylum Chordata; class Amphibia; order Anura; family Limnodynastidae; genus Limnodynastes; species Limnodynastes dumerilii. The sequence continues at coordinate 150,190 of WWET01000512.1, forward strand.
AAAATTATGTAAAATAACGCGCAAATTTGAACGCGTGTAACGCAATTGAATTGCAAAAATTCGCACTTGCAATGCATTTAAATAGGGACAAAAAATCTGTACGATAGACCAAAAAAATACATGAAAAAAACGGAATTGAATCGGGACCGAAAAATCCGTGGGATAAAAAAATGCGGAAAAAATTCACTTCGTGCTTAATTGAATCAGGCCCTTAAAGTCAACAATGGCTGGGTGCCTTTAACAAGTTTTGACCCTTATATACCCAAATTGAGCATTGTTTAGAATGTGGACACAACCCCGTTTTTTGTTTTTTTTACATATGTCCCTAATTTTCATTAAAAAAAACAAAAACCGGGGCTGTGAATCCGGCTCCATATTACCAAACATGGCATAAAGCATTCACTGAGAATGGGATGTGTAACAGATTCTAATCGCTGGACGACATTCATGTACAAGGAATACCTCTTTGTATCGCTCCAGTTCCTGGGCAAAGGTCTTCTCGTGGAACAGCGCCTGCAGCCTCTCCTGTGCATAGTTGTGACAAAGTTCTTCAAAAGTAGCACCTCGCCCCCGCTTCACCAGCTCTGGATTCTGAAAGCCTGGGGTGTCCATGATCATGATGGAGCAGAGGGAATGCTGGCTGGATTTCAAGGCTCTGCCAAAGCAACAAAGAAATTTGAGGCAGAACTATAGAAACAGATAAACACAAAAATGTTCTCCGTCTGGCAGCCTTCCATGGAGGATTTTATCAGCTCCGTTCAGTAAGAATAATAAGCACTAGTTAATGCATATTCATTTATACCAGCTATCTACAATAATATTATCAACAATGAGGAAAAAAAAGAAATAAGTGTGTTTTTTAAGGTTTTTGACAAATAAAAACCTCAATTTCTAGCTCTACACTGAACGCACTCATCTGCCATCCACTAAAAGCCTCATACAGCATTTAAACAGCAAATATAAAAGATCAGAAGCAATGCTACGCACATGAGAGCCTGAATAATGCTTAGCGGGAGAAGCAGAGTAATGCAGCCTATGCACTGTAGAAGGACCCAGGGAATATGAATCTCTCTCTGATAAACTGCAGAGCAGGAATAACCTCCCCCACCCAAGTTCTCTACATACAGAGAAACAAAGTGATTTGTACACATATCCATCCTGATTCACAGTTACGTACGTTGTTCTAAGAATTGAGCTACTATGCATGCGTAGTAGCTCATTTATGCTATCTACGTACCATTTACTAAAATGATACATAGATAGTGTAAATAAGCTACAACGCATGCGTAGTAGCTCAATTCTTAAAACAACATACGTAAGACTAAAACTACGCAACTGTAAATCCGGACAAGTGTCAGTATAGTGAACTACTAGAGATAACAGGTTATGCATTCTCATGTCTACCTGCACATTCATCACACAGGGGTTTTATCATGTTTATATACTGGACTTCCTAAATGAACAGCTCCCTCTTCTTCTAGGGCCTTCCTCTTCTGCTAGAATTATCAGTACCAGCAGGAGAGGTGTATTGCACCAATAACGGGACCTTTCCCTGGTGGGAGATTGCCCCGTTTATTGGGCCACCTCCTGCTGGGATAGATAGTCGTCTCAGCCAGCTTAAGTGTTTGTTTGTTAGCTTTTTGTTCTATTTTTGTCTTTTTCAATATACATGATTGTCCTACCTTTCAGTATAGAAAAACCCATTCCCTTCTGCACTTATACATGCCAAGTAGCAGAAGAGAACCCATGCTTAGTCATTTCATAGCAAAGACAGTCACTAGACACATAGCACATCTCGTTTAAACAAGAAAACTAAACAGCCATTCCTGCATCTGAAGACAAAGGATTCTCCTATACTTCCTGGCATTAGACCAATCCCCCACTGGTATTATTAAACAGGTTATACTGCATGGTCTTTTGGACGGTAGGTGTTATATTGATTTCAATTTACCGCAAATGAAGAGAAAAATATATGAATGAATGCACACACCAGTGTGTATCCAGCACAAGCCTAGTTATAGTACATTACAATACGTTCTCTCCAAACCTAAAAGAGCCAAAATCTGCCATATAGTGAACTAACTCCATGTACAAATATCTGTTACTAATTAAATCACAGCCAAAAATCTTGGTTGATCAGTCATATTCACTTAAGAAGAAGCATAATCTCTGTACGTATATTTAGGAATAGATAAACTGCGCATCCCCAGAACAAAAAAGTTATGCATGAGATCCAGCTGTTACACACAGGAATCTATTAAGCATGGACTTCAACTCCATACTTAGTAAGATAACTAAGAAAGGGGTGTAGGTCCCCGTAGCAAGCAGCACTATTTCAAAAGGGCCGCTCGCAACCAGCCAGTTCTGAACTGGTTGAGAGTAAATCGATGAGGCATAGCAATCTATCCCCGGAGCACTGAACACAGTGCTCCAAAAGGTAAGGCTTCCCTACTCCCATACCCTAACCCAACCCCCCGCAGCCTATCCCCTAAGTCCCCCCTCTCGCAACCTAACCCCAAGTCCCCCCTCTCGCAACCTAACCCCAAGTCCCTAGAGAGGGTTACACACCTCTCCGGTGGTCTGGTCCGGCGGCGGCACCGTTTTCCGAAAATGAATGGGTGAGTATGTGAATCGCATACTCACCCATTCATAAATAATAAATTCTGCGGTGTTACACACTCAAAATAGGGACAGCCTATAGGGCTGTCCCTATTTTGCAATCTGTAACATTGCAGCGGGGACTCTCAACGCTAAGAAAGGGCCTTCCTAAGAAAAAAGTTAAAAAAAAAGGGTGGCGGGAAGCTTTTAATGAGGCATTAAGGATGTGGTAGGCACACACATACTTAAGCACAAACATACGCACGGAGAGTTTAGGTAGCCCTATGGACGCAGAAGTCAGCTAAAATCCGTAGGAATGATAGGTGTGTAATGGGAATTGTCTTGCCACTTAGGTGCATATTTTTGCGAATCTACGTGTACATATTTCATTTTTTATCCGTGAATCTGGTCTATTTCTTGGAGCCATTTTGTGCTCTAAACTTATGTTCAGTGATGTCACTATTTGCCATGAGGAATATAAATTCAGCCCACTAGATGGCTCCACCAATTGAATGTATATCTGGCTTCTATCATATTTCAAATCTCTTTAAAAAAATGACTTAATAGAGCACATACTCCAACCATGACATTAACTATATAACCAGCTATAGTTCCTCACACACTCCAAACCATACTTAATTCTGTTATTTCATTGTTTGCAATTCATTCTTGGTAGACAAAATGGACCTTGTAGGGGTAGTTTAGTTCATAAGCAATAAACTGACAGTGATTCACAATTCAATGTCCTAGGAAAATATGAACACAAAGCAGATGTGAATTTCTATGCAGTCATGTCCAAGTAACATAAAAAGTATTCAAACATATTCGCAGCACAATAGAAGAGGACAGGTACGGTCTGTGAACTCCAGCCAGCCCTTGATTCAGCCTAAACATACAACGTGTCTTTCACTCAAGTGAGAAATAAATCACCTGCTTGATGGATGATGGCAACACAATCTATTTAAAGAGCGAACATGAACAACCAGCGATCAGGCGGCAATTCACCTGAGCATAAGACTGATGCCCCAGTTACCAGCATGCTAAATGCTTTTCTATGTCAATGCACAAATTTGTGAAACAAGACCAAAATGCGTCTCCAAATACGGAATCAAAAGCAATATCCACGTATGGCTTATATTCGAGTTACATAGTCATTTTCACTACATGCCATAAATCAGTATTGATGAAATGATTAATCTGCCACATTCTGTTGTCTGCCTTTTATACTCCTATAAAAACCTGTGAAAATAAAGACCAGGACAAAGGAACTTTAAAATCTGGATTCACTAATATTGACGTGAGACTCAGGTTTACTTCCTGTTGTGTTCATACTAATAGTTCCTCCATGAGTGTAAACGCACGGCTCAATAAAACAGAGATGTTTACGTAGACGGTGAACTATCTAGAAGGGCTCTGAGAATTTCCGCCATATGATCAGTCACTAAAAAAAATACAAGGTTTTGCACTGAATTTTTGTCAGATTTCAAGAGCAGAAACACTAGGGTCTGGATTTACAGTTACGTAGTTTTAAGAATTGAGCTACCGCGCTTACGCAATCTATGTACAGAAATGGTACGTAGATAGCCTAAATAAGCCACTATGCATGCGTAATAGCTCAATTCTTAAAACAACATACGTAAAACGAAAACTACTGAACTGTGAATCCAGACCTAACTCATTTTAACACAATTGTTGATTTAATCTGTAATCTTCCATTTTATTTATTATCAGCTCCACACAAGCAGCCAAAATCATTGAAAAGCCGGGCTTTTCTCTATGTACATTAAAGGACATCTCCCCTGCTGGTAAAAACAATGGTCGGCAGCTGCTAGCACTCCCATATACAAAACTGCAGGAGTGTCATGTTATAGGGAGTCATGCTGCTAGGGAGAAATTCAGCGTAACACCCTCCATCCTGCTAACTGGGGGGAGGACAAATATATGATAAATAAATCAAGTGACTAACTTTCACAGAGTAAGAAGAAGTGCACTGTGATGAAGAATTATTTATATATTCTGCTAGTTTTATAAAATGTTCATATCGCAAACAAATTCCTCTTCTGCAGATTCAACAATAGGTGTATTTATTAAAACTACTGTGTCAAGCAGTATGAGAAGTTTGCATATAGGAAGACCTTGTGCTAGCCTTCACATATCTGTAAGACAGCAATTAACGGTTGCCATCTGCCTTGTGTTTCTAATAATGCCGGTAAACCTCTCCTTTTGTAAGCCAGAAGTCACGCCAAGGAAAAGCAATTCTTCCATTCAAAATGGATTTGATTCCATACTTCACTCCTTATATTCCTCGGTCAGATATTAGGCTATTTGTTTTATAACAGCCTTTGTACCTGCAGAATGCTTAGCATATTTCTTGCTCACACAGGAAAAAGAGAGAGCCACCCTCCATACCTGTTTAGCAGCGATATGAGCAGAGTAAAGATTTCAGAGTACAATCCAGAGGCCATTCCTTCCAGACACTCCAGTGCAGACAATTTGGGACCTGTGTGTAAAAGAGATGGAAATCTAAACTCTTTTGTAATAAAAGAACAAAACCACATTGCTGACCATAGACATACACCATAACCTATGAAAAACCATGGAAAAAATTTGGTATAATACATTAAAATAATGCCCCTACTAATAATGCTGCCATTTTGATCCTTACAGCTACCAAGATGCTTTGCAATGTCTACATGTGGGACACCCCTACCCAACAGTCATCTGTCTACTTTGTGGAAACTGAAGGGAGTTTCCCTACAACTAATCTCACAACTTTAATATATCAACAGAAATATCCAAACCCCATGCTTTAATAGAACATGAAATAGCAGAAATAAATGTGAAGTACAGACAGGTCAGCATGCCTCATCATAGCATGGCAATACAATGTCATTATGGAGTCGGTCATGCATTATACTACGCTACTGCTTAAATGAAATTAAATTCAAAACGCAAAAAGGAATAGAAAAATGTAAAACCAGACCAGAATCTAAGGCAAGGAGACCTTTCAATTAAAGCCAGAAACTGCAACATTTTAAAACGGTTAAGAAATGTAAAGTCTTATGGGATGCAAATCATTTCCAGGGGAGAGAAACCATTGGTTGATGCTCAAAATATGAAATATAACCATTTGTAAACACAATGATAGGGTATTAAAGTAACAAAGGCACTTGTTTACAGAGAACACTGTCAAAGACTCCATGTTACCATTAAATTCAATTAGCTGCAAAACAGCAGAGGTCAAATAACAATGTTTAAATAAAAGCATTATACGGCAACACTGAAAGTTCAAGTTGCCTTTAACATCAATGTGATCACCTAGTGTTTATTTCTTCATGTATCTCAACAGAAAACACAGTAGAGTACAATCTACTTACATAGCGATCTCTATCTAAATACAATTAACCCTTTCCCTGCTCTGACTAGTGACCCATCTGGCTGTCTGCGGATGCTAGTGAGTGGGATGTGACAGCCAAGCTGTTTTCATTTGTTGGATTTTGTTTACATTCTAATACAGCACTTGTCAGATGTGTTATTCAACCATAAGGGACACCATAAAAAATGAAGGAGGAAAAACCATCCTTAATTCTTACAGAAGCCATAATAATAGAGAATAGTTAAGACAAATATGAGAGAGATCCCGAAACCCCTTTATCTATATTTATTTATATCTATCTACAGACACAAACAGTTGTTCAAGTGGTAAGCACTTTTGCCTCACATTGCTGAGGTCATGGGTTCTCTTTCTCTGTATGTCCTTCCTGTCTGTTTGGGTTTCCTCTAGGTGCACTCTGAAAACGTCTGGGTAGGTTAATCTAATCTAACTCCTGCCCCCATCCTGTCCCTCTTTATAGGTACATTATGGCACTTACGAAAGCAATAGGGCTACCTTAACTATGTGTGCAATGTCCGCATGGACATTGCCGCTCCCTGCCTTCCTTCCCCCGGCTAATCTAAATACCTCCCCCTCCCACTTTTACCCATTCCCTCCCCGAGGCAGCATTACGCCACCTCTTTTTTACCTTAAATACTCTGGGCAGTCTTTAAAGACCAAACTGGTACGTAGATTGCGTAAAGCAGTGCTCCTCAACCTTTTCTCACCCTCAGGACCTACTATGCATGTGACGTAGGTCCTTTACTAAAGATACGCACCTAAGAAACGACTGCTTCTTAGGTGTGAATCCACTCCAGAGTCTGTAGCTCCAATGGAGCAAAGACTGTTGTGAATGATTGCTATGTAATATGATGGTGCTATATAAAAACATGTTAATAGATATATAATAAATGTCTATAACCTGTAACAAGAACCAGGAGACAACTCTGCGTGCGTACCTGACCCATCTCCTTGACTTGAGTCATCCAGTCCTTGGCGGAAAGAGGTGGACTTCTGTAGTCCGCTGGTTTTTGGTTGGTGCTTGAATATGGACGAGGAAAGTTCTTCCAGTGAACACCCCAACAGATAGGCAGCTTTTTGTGCCCACTCATGCCGGGCAAACTGTTTCCTGCCAGCTTTAAGAGAACACAAGAGTGTCAGACTCCACACATGGAAACAAAGTACACCAATAGCAATGGGTAGATGGGCAAAGCAATTATGAGAAGGGAACAAGGCTTGTCCATAGTAGTTAATCCTTCTTTATAACTTGGACATAGGAAAATCTGTCATCATGAATACTAATAAGCAAATGAAAGAAACATAAAAAATAAATAATAAAATACGGCTGGGGATGTGCGTAATTTACAGAGTTCCATTGTTCCTTTTCTGAGACTAGATGGACCAGCTTAGGAGAATCTTTAGGCTTTAAGTTAGGCATAAGCCATTACATTTATTACACCAAGGTTATCATGTGGAAAAGGAATTCCAAAATTCTGAGCAGGAAACTAGGATGGAACTATTATCCGTAGCAGATCCAAAAGCCTTTATAGAAGTCTAGGACTCTAACTGGAAAATCAAGAAAGAGGAGCCTCCTACATTAGCCACTTTTTCTGGCAGTGTTTATATGGTTTTACTTGGATAGAATAAATCTTGTCATAAGTAATAATACATTTCTTGTATTGTAAGCTCTTATAGTAAGTTAGATGGGCTAAAAATGTAATGTAGTGGTAGCCTTAAGGTAGCAGCGGGTGTAAATTGATGTGTAAGATACCAGCTTATAATAATATGGGTGTTATAAATGGGATTGTAGGGCCAATGGCAACACAATGATTATATTTTAGCCTAATCATACACAATTAATTTAATCAATTAAAAAATGAAGATGTTGATGTTGCCCATAGCAAACCAGCTGACATTCTCTAGTATGTAATAGGCAAGTGAGCGCTAGAATCTGATTGGTTGCTTTGGAGAACATCTCCATTTTTCCTTTTGAGACTTTAAGTAAATCTAACCCATAGAGTTCACTTGACAGAAGAACAAGGATAGCATGTAGGAAACGGCAGAACAGCTTGCTAATTGTCTCAATTCTGATGGGACAGGACTAATTTTCAAACACCACACTAAAGCAGGGTACACACTGGGGCTTTTCAGCAGATAATCTTCCAATCACACAATCAAAAGACTGTTTCGCCAGATACCTTACCAGTGTGTACTGTGTAAAGAGCTCCTAATAAACACAGTACACACACTTGTAAAAAAGCCAACGTTATCTTTCCATCATTGATCTGACATATTAGGAGCTCCAAAAGATCAAATCAATAGCCTACAGATGATTTCAAAAGATATGTGAGCATCTTTGGACAGTACACACTGGTAACATATCTGGTGAAATGGTCTTTTCATTGTGTTCTTGGAAAGATTATCTGTTGAAAATTTACTAAGCTGCAGGTTTGGAAAAGTGGTTGTAGCTCTCACTTTCCTATTACATAATAGAGAATGTCAGCTAGAATTGATTGGTTGCTACGGGCAACATCTCCACTTTTCCAAACCCGCAGCTTAGTAAATCTGGCCCCTAGTCTGTACCAACCCTAAAGCTGGCCATATAGTAGAGCGATTATTGACCTGATAATCCGATTATCAGGCCTATAATTGCTCTAGTGATTGACCATGATCAATTTTTTTTAATTACTAAATAAACGTACTAGAAACGCTCTGGTAAGATTATTTGATTTTTAAAAATGTTTGATTTATATTGGGCGCGAGCGGAGAGAGCCAATCAGCCAACTGAAAGGCTCCTTAAACTTTAAAGGTGTCAGTGGAGCAATACATAGCTCTGCAGCAGCAGCCAGTGCAGGGGGTAGTAGAGACAGAGATCAGCAAGAGCCACGTTGCCTGCTTCCCCCCACCTCTTCTGCAAGGAGTATTGGTCCCAGCATGAGAGGTGTATGGTGCCGATAACAGGAAATTTTCCCGTTTATCCGGCCACCCCCTGCTGGGATCAATAATTGTCCCAGTGTATGGCCAGCTCTTACAAAGGTCAACCACACTAGTCTAGAACCACAAAGAGTGAACACACAGAGGATTTATCATTCTAAAGCCTGGGAGCTGGTCGTTTTGAAAGGGATATGTTTACCTTGATTGCTTTAATATAATTGAGCTTTTATACTTCAGTATTGTTATTGCACATGAAAAGATGCCATTATAAGCAATGTATTGCTGTTCAGGAACGTTCTGAACCAGATATAAACATTGAAAATAAATGCCATTATGAACGACTATTTAGATACAACAGCCACCACCAATGGCCATTTGCTCCAATAAATAATACCATGTATTTGAACACATGAAACAAGGACAGAAGCTGTAGGCTGCTATGATTATTCTCCTAAAGTGACACAATACATTGAACTCCAGTGTGACGACACAGGGCGTCTACCAAACACACAGATGAAACAAACCTCCACGATGAAGTCACTCAGACACGAGTCAACTTGTGTCAATGTCACAATGTCTCAATTAAGTGACTCTCACACTGTGACGGGCACTGGGAGACCAGCACAAATGTAAACAAATGAGAAGAAACACATTCACTTGGAGGTATATGAAAGCAAAACGATGAAACACTTCTTTACCTTCATCTGCTTCTGCATTGTAACGGAGCGGCATGCAACATGCAAATAAAAACACGCAGTTAGAAAACAAACAAACAAAAACATGTAATTGTTATTCAATGTATAGCCAAGAATAAAAAAATCTATAAAAAAAATAAGGGGGTGTTTTAACTAAAGAGCAGAGAGAACAGGTCTGCGGAGGAGGATGGGGAGGACAGGGCTCTGTCTAAAACACACGGACCACAGGTGCTGCCAAATTAGAGGATTAAAGCAGAGAATGGCAGCCGGATGAGGAATGTCCGTCATTCTTACACTAACTAAGCTGCCCGGGTATCCAAACAGGACTAGTTTATTAATACGATTTTTATCAGCCCCCAGATCTGAATACACAGACAAGACGGGCATCTAATGACAGTTGTGTATCACACACAGCCTAAGGGACATAAACCACACGTGACGCCCTTTCAGAGACAGAGATCACATGAGCAGATGTGCCGCCATATGTGAACAATCGCTGCTAATATGACCAGGGTCTATTACAATTAGTAGAGAGTTTTTTTTTTTATACATCTCAACAGTTACTGTGAGAGAATATTTAAATCAATCATTATCTTAGGAAACTATGCTCTCTTTTCCACGGATAAGACTTGTAACATGGAAACGTATGTTACGGCCAGCAATTCTCTTTCAAGCATGTGGAGGACGCCATCAACATAATTCTGTCTAATGGAAAGTAAATAAAACACTATTTAAATAAGTTTATTAATCCCTCTTGTAGCAAGAAAAGTGGAGCAGGACTGTAATGGAATATAAGATTGCTTCTGGTTAGATAAGCATCGCTAGGATGCCGATATTACAGGATTCATTGTGGAATACGTATTTTACTACTGACAGCAGCACCTCTGATTGCAAAATAACCATCATATAACAGAAATTCAAGCCTTTCAGACATGTAGCATGCATGGTAAACAGGGGTTTAAAAGTAATGCTTTGTGAAAACCCGGGGTTAATTTTATCAATGTAACGGCACAATGCAACGAGGAAAAGCCATATGTTTTCCTGTTTTTCATGCAAGAGTTTTAAGATAAGGAAGAGTAATTTAACTATGCATAACCACACTGGCATCTGAAGCAAAGCATGCACTCAAATAATAATAACAACAACGAATAGAGCTTCTAAGAAAGACATTTTAATACATTCCCTCTCTAAATCCAGGATAGGTAGAGGATGGCACATAAGTTGTTTCAGAACTACATATCCCACAAAGCCCAGCCAACCAGTGACAGGCTGTCTTAGCAAAGCAGGAGATGTAGACCGATAACAGCTGATGGCCTGACACCAGAACAATCCTGGGTGCAAAGAAGGAGAAGTGTCTCAGATTAACACAACATGAACTGGAAAACAATTGTGTACAAGAAATCCAGGACTGTGAGGACACATAGTGCATTGTACATATTGCATAGTGTTTGCGTTTGTTACACATAAAACATAATAATAAAAATAAGAATAATCTTTCACCATGTGAAAACTGTAAATAGAAATATATATTTGTGTCCATCCACATTTTAGAAACTTAACGGGAGTGAACTTGAGTCACACAAATATATGTTATTACAAATGACACATATACACATTATACAAAATATTTCCTTATACATCACTGTGAGCAAATTATGTTTGTCAATGCAATTGTAGTATTGTTTCAGTATGTATTAAGCTTATTACAGCCTGCCCTCTAGTGGTTACATAGAAAGCGACAGTTACCATTCTAAATAAACTATAGCTTTTCATTCTGCCAGTTTCTGCCAGAGCCGTATGACTCGAAAAATATTTAAGAAACGCTGCTTTAATCCAGCAAGTAAACTGCTGATTACAAAGGTTTAGAGAGCAGTAACGGAGCCATGCTGGTGGATGGCCATACATATGGTGCTGGAGGGGATTCTGTTTCCAGGATTCGGTGCCTGGAGAGAAGCAGACATGCTCCATGCTATACATAGTGAGAGAATGAGATCCACAGCTGAAAGATGAGGAATGCACACAGGTAGATACAACAGAAACTCAGCAAGACTCAAACCGAATTACCCAGAGCATCTACGTCTGACACTGCAGGGAAGAAAGATTACACAGAGATTATTCACTACAGACACTGGCTATTATAGCAGCTGTCTCTGATCTACAAGCAGCTCATAAAGGGGACTATCAAAAAGCAAACACCAATAAAATGTTAATTTATAATTCTGTCTTTTCATAATGAGATGATGGAATTGCTTCAGATTACCTTGGCACTAATAGTAATTTGGGTCCGGATTCACAGTTCTGTAGTGATCGTTTTACATACGTTGAAATACAGTATGTAGATAGCATAAATAAGCTACTATGCATGCGTAGTAGCTCAATTCTTAACACAATGTATGTAAGAAGAAAACTACGTCATTGTGAATCCAGACCTAAGACATTTTTACCAGTCGATCATAGCGGAAAACAATGACCTTGAGGCTCCTCTAGAAACCCATTGACTTTAACCAAGGTTCAGATTTTGCCACAGAGCTGGGAACATTGAGTTGGTTTTATCATTTCCACACTTAATACATTAAAAACTAAAGATCATTCACCAGAGTATGGGGCCCAAACAACATGGAATATTCCACTTAGATAAGGATAGAATGGGGTCTAAACAGGATAGCAACAACGACTTGTGGTGATACTGTGATCACTGACTAAGTGTCATCTCTCAAATCTATTACATATAATAGCCTGTATTGCATTGCTAATCAAATGGACACACAAGGGCAAATACAATTAAGAGAGTAATTCAGACACAATTTGCAGTTAAAGTAGACAAAAAAGCTGAGCAACCACCATCATCACTGGTAATTACACGTGGCGGCAGCTGCGTTATTCCTTGCTGTGAAACACAACCACGCTGTACATCTAGATGCCTGTGAATTGCACACATTTGTCTTGGTTTTAAAGGTATATGTGGCGTGCAAATTCTTAAGAAGCATCAACAGGCCATGAATAGTGGTTGCAGAGCTTTTATACATGTGACAAATGTCCTCCTATTATTCTCTTCTATGGGAACCAAGAATGAGCCTTTCCTAAAGCAACAAACACCTCTTCCTCTGACCAGCAGCTTTATACATGACTGAAAGCAAGCAGTTCATTCAAGTGCTCATGCATACCCTGCAACATGACCCATTCCATTAGGTTCAAAATACTCTGCCCCTCAGTTTCCAACTGTCAGTTACTATGGTAACCACCTTTGTTGAAAAGAATTAGATTTTTTTTTTTTAATATTAGTTCATTCATTTAAACCAGGTGAGTGACAGTTGGAAGCTCAGGAGCGGATTTTATTGTACCTAATGGAATGGGTCATGTTGGAGGCGAGAGCTATACCTGTGTGGAAAGGCTAGCCTGTATTGCATTGCTAATCAAATGGACACGCAGGGGCAAATACAATTAAGAGAGTCATTCAGACACAATTTGCAGTTAAAGTAGACAGAAAAGCTGAGCAACCACCATCATCACTGGTAATTACACGTGGCGGCAGCTGCGTTATTCCTTGCTGTGAAACACAACAACGCTGTACATCTAGATGCCTGTGAATTGCACACATTTGTCTTGGTTTTAAAGGTATATGTGGTGTGCAAATTCTCAAGAAGCATCAACAGGCATGAATAGTGGTTGCAGAGCTTTTATACATGTGACAAATGTCCTCCTATTATTCTCTTCTTTCCTAAAGCAACAAACGCCTCTTCCTCTGACCAGCAGCTTTATACATGACTGAAAGCAAGCAGATCATTCAAGTGCTTATGCATACCCTGCAACATAACCCATTCCATTAGGTTCAAAATACTCTGCTCCTCAGTTTCCAACTGTCAGTTACTATGGTAACCACCTTTGTTGAAAAGAATTAGATTTTTTTAAAAAATATTAGTTCATTCATTTAAACCAGGTGAGTGACAGTTGGAAGCTCAGGAGCGGATTTTATTGTGCCTAATGGAATGGGTCATGTTGGAGGCGAGAGCTGTACCTGCGTAGAAAGGCTTTCAGCATACTAGTTATTTCTCATTTACTCCAGTGTTGCCTTTTTGACAGTTACCTATAATTTCTAATTACAACCAGGTATAAATCACAGCATGGGAACCGACATGTTGGGGAGTCCTACTTTATTGTATGTAGCTATTGATTGATAATACCAAATTCTATTACAATATGGCAAAAACATTTGTAGTTTTCTGCAAATGTTATTAGCATTTAACTAGCGGAGCAGAAAATGGGTAGTTAATCATAAAAGATGTGCCTATAAGGGTTTTAGTAGAGATTTATGATCTGTAATTAAACAAGGGTTTTGGTACAGTATATGAATAATTAAGTTTTTTGCTGCATCCCATTGGTTCATGCAGTCACACCCCCCTTCAGTCTGGACGTACATCATCCAACTTTAACCAATCGTGTACACCATAATGCTAAAAGTCTAGGAAAAGAGTTTCTCTATGCTGGTCACAGAGTGTCGCTAACAGGAACAAACAGCAACATTAAACATTTACACAAAGACAGGAATCTAAAGAATTACAAAATAACATCCAGCTTTGTTCAAGTTCCAGCTTGATTTTACCAGAACAAGATAAATGTGCATCCTAAACTGACAAATATTCCTACCTTTGGTGGCTCCAGCTGATCCCAGGTGGTAAATGGCTCCAAGTATTAACCAAAAGGCCTTTTGCTCATCATTGGAGATGCCCAGTATTTTCATGGCTGCCTGCAGTTTGCTGAAGAGTTGAGCAGACTTCTGTTTGTCTTCAGCCTGGATAGAAGAGGATAAAGGAGTAAAACTGTGATGAGTTACTGCAGAGTTCAGCCAGTGACATCACCTCGGACACAGGAGTCTTCATGTGTAACATTGTTATGATACTAGATTATTAGTTATGGCTACTTACTGAACCTGCTGTTAGCAGTCAGATATGCATTCACCTTTCTGATTAAGCTGTGTGATTAATTTATTCTGAAGAGATATGATGGGGGAGGGGTTGCAACAGGGCTCATAAAAAAACCGTTTCACTATAAATTGCAAGCATGACAATGACCACTTGTCCAGTGATTTCAAATGTTAATAACGTCCATTAATGGAAAATAAACATCTTACTTAGAATATAGAGGAGACAAATTGTATAACTATAACTTGATATTTTGTATCAAAGGTTAGAAGTTTTTTCTCAAGGTCATATAGCCACTAGCTTTGACTTTGCATTTGTAACAGTAAAATCTCCATATGTTTGACCAGGTGTGGTTTGCAGGTACAATGTGTTGAATTTCGACACATCATATACCGGCAGTGCAGTGGCGACCAGCAGTTAAGTTTCAATTGCTGCAAACGGGACAATGCGGACCCAGCTATGAGTGAAGATCCGACTGCTGCAACAGCGAGGGGTAAGAATTTCCCCTAACCCTCCCCTTCTATTACCCTAGCCCTGGGGTTGTCACCCTTTTAGAACCAACCACCCAGTTTTGTATCTTTGTTGATGGAAAAATTTCCTTACCGTCCACCGGTGCTGCAGTAACTCTATTTGTTGCAAGTGCAAAGCTATTTTTTGAGTATTTAAAAGTATTTTTATGTATATTTATACATAGATCACTTAAATTTATTATGGGAACTGCTTAAATTGTAGAAAAAGAAATTTAAATGTGAAAACAATAACGTTTTTTAAATTACCTTTCTTACTGTAGACATTTATAAACTAACTCACAATTTGAACTTGCTCCCTTGAAGAACAGAGAGCAGCTCCTAAGGCAAGCTGTAGCGTGGGCTCGCAGAGGCTGGTGACGGCGGGAAGATCCTGTCAGATGCAGTCAGAGTGACTGAAGTCACCTCCCGCTCTCTGACATCCTCCCAGAGTGTTGCTAGGCCGAAACTGGGAGATGCAGCTAGACGGTCAGACCTTAGTCTCTCTCTCTCTTTGGCCACGCTCTGTGTGAGTTGATCGTCGTTCACTGTTTGCGGCGGGGATATTCGGTTCTGCACCACACCAGTAACGATGGAGAAGTGCCTGACAAAGCTAACGCTTCCATTGTCAGCCAAACCTCTACCGCCCACCATGAAAGCTGGAATCACTCACTAGTGGGCAGTAGGGACCGGGTTGAGGAGCCATGCACTAACTCATCTCCCGTTGCCTAACCTTAAAATTCTATTAGCCTTACCTTAACCCTTCATCTTCTGCAGCCTAACCCTAACCTTCCATGTCCCCAAAGCCCATTACCGTAGCCTGTCGCAGCCTTTGAATGGGAGAGAAATGTTGCCATTGGGAACGGGTACTTTGGTGAAATAGGGCCATTCGCTATAACTGTCCGTTCCCAATAGTAACAATCGGAATGTGAAGCATTCTGGCACTGATAGAGCCGCAATAGAGCGGTCGGCTGTAAAAGTGTCAAAATTGGGCCTTTCTAACCAGCAAAAGCATCCCATTTGACTGGTGTTACAATCAACATTCTGGAGAGCACTGTAGTTTATTCCCAACGTGTAAAGAAAAGATAGCTAAACAATATATTCTGACAACCTATGTACAAATGGGAAATGACCGTCATTGTGAGCCATAGTTACAGCTGCATGAGACTTACCTTGGCTGTCAGAGTAAGACCAAACACATTGTTCTCTGCCAAGTGGTTGAGATGAAGCTCTGTCCTGGAGAATTAAAATAAAGGCCTTTTAAGAGAACTGATTTACAGCAAGTGCTTCTCTCATACCCACATTGGTAGAATTAGGAATAAAATGCACGCGTTTAGTGTCTCATTAGGACCATCTAAAGCCGCCGGATCATTCAAAAGGCTGATTTTACCAGAGCAAATTTGTAAAACCTCTCCCATCAGCAAGAATGGGAAAATGCCTTCATTATTCCAAAATTACATTTCACAAGTGTTTGAGAGCAAGAGGCATCAAGTTTTTGTTAGCAATAAAATCAGCAGTAAGTAACAGAAAACCTTACAAATTATATTACAATGGGGTTGTAAGATAGATAGATAGATAGATAGATAGATAGATAGATAGATAGATAGATACTTCTTCTTGGACAAAATTTAAAGGTGGCAATACATAGAAAGTGACAAAACTATTGCATTATTTATTATTGTGCAGTGTACCTAATATACCTAATAATAATACAAGGATGTGGCACAGCATAGATAAAACAGCAATTGTTGCATGACACAGTAAACCAAGCGTACCGGGTCATTTAACTATTCCCACTTTCTATCACAAAGGCGTTTAAATTGGTGTAGTAACATGAAATATCTTGCACATCAATTTAATGAGTTAACAGAGAAATGTGTATTAGACAAGAAGCATCTGGTAACTGTCCACTTTCTAGGATAAAAACACCTTGCTAGCAAGAGGTCAGCAGAGAATGGTCAGAAAGTAAGACAGTAAATCAAATATCATGCTTTGCAACAGTCATAAAGCAAAGCAACAGGAAACAGAGGCTCAGAAAGCTGAACAGAAAATCATTGTCTGCTCAGATGAATCTGGATTTCTGTTTCAACATGCTGATGCAAGGTCAGAACTTGGCGAAAACAACCTTAACTCATAGATCAATTAATTTTACATCTGATGGCGGAATTATAGTGTGGGGACATGGTCACTTTGAACACATTCAGCATTGTTTAAATGCCACACAGCCAATCTCTCATCTCCGTATTCTTGATAACCATGAGGGGCCAATTATCCAATACCAAAAATACACATAGTACAATTACCGGAGCGTGCTGTCGGCTCCAGCCAGGAGGTAGTAGAAAACATTAAAGGACGATTCATTTTCTGGGCGTCTGACGACTCGGAGTTTCTCCAAAAGCATAGTCTGAAAGCCAGAAATATATAAGATTATTGTGATCTGTTTATATTATACAGGGGAAAAGTTTATATTAAATTGCCTAAGAAAACAATATAGGGGTTACATTAAAAACTGTCCCCTCCCCCAACTATATCCCAAAGGAACCAAAGTCTAACATACACATAAAAGTATAAGTGGCACAAAGAAATTGGTAAACCACTAGCAGAAAACAAACCAAAAGGCACATTATGATAGTGATTCTCTGCAGCTCTAAGATGGTGAATTGTACTTTCTAATGAAAATAAATTCTCACACTTAGGAAAAGCTACTTAGGATCCAATGTTAATCCTTTACATGCTGAAGGCTAAATGACTCACAACACAGGTTTACAAATGTAAGCACATTTGCCCTGCTTACTCTTAGGTCCATTAAGCTTTTAACCGCACATGAAGGACCTGGAACACTCTCCTCACCTGTACGGAAGCTGAAGCCACCTGTCCGGCCTGGTCAAAGTCCAGGGAAATGATCTGTGAGAAGCGTGTGGCATTGCCATTCAGACTGGTACTGCTGTTTCCGAAAGCCTCCAGGATGGTGTACATAGCTTGCCATTTCTCCGCTGCAAAGTGCCAAGAAGATAATCTTCAAATCAGTCCCAAAATTGTGTTTCTGATAACAGACTTTTTTTAAATATAAAAAGCAGAACACAAAATCGCTTTGCCTGATATTAATAAGTGTATAAAAATAATATAGTGCTCACCTTAGAGCATTATACCTTCTGCACCCTATGCTACTATCAATACCAAGTGCTTTTGTTGTGGGGTTACACCACCATTTCACCAACACTTTCCAGCAAGCTGACCACCTGCTGCAGAGCCTCTCTTTGTGCTGGCACCAAAGTAAGGACATAGTGGGCATTACAGTGGGACATATCACTGGGGATTGGGGCATGACTGAGGGCTGTTTAACTGCAGTGGGGCAGTTATATCAATTTACAACATTAGTAGGAGAATCAGTGCCTTTTATATAGAAAAGAGCCTGTTACATGAATAAAGCTAGATATGTACTATAGGAAGTCCCAGGCTCCCAACATATGGCTCAGATAGACAAAGACATCAAATACAGGACAAATCTTATCCTAATAGGATGGGAACAGCAGTGTTTGATTCATTCAGGCAGACTGAACCAGGGCTGGTGCTACGACTAGCAGCAGCCTAGTACACCGAGTCTAAGGTGGTGGGATGGAGGGGATCAGGGACTTAAATGCTATTATGCCCTGAAAGCTGATTGGTCAAGCAGTACAAGTAAGAGTTGCTGCAGGAGTTTAGCAGAGTTGCAGCGGCTTGTGTGTTCAGAAGCCACGACTCAGCTGATTCCCTGCAGCAGACGCTTACTTGCACTGCGAAGGATAGCCAGGGAAGGGGCAAAAAAATTACCTAGGATGTCCAGGGACCTAACACCAGCCCTGCCCTGGACATTGCCATTATCGGGTCAGCTTTTTTAAACCTTTCTGTCGATATTCCAAAGAGAATCAGCCCATATCATACACCGCACAATAATTGGTCAAGTCAGCCCATTATCAGGAAATGGCCCGGTGCAGGGCTAGGCTATCTCATTTAATATGACTGCACAGCACTTATTGCAGCCATTATTATTCCCTCATCATACCTGACAGGATCTTCCCTGTGCTGCCAGACACTGTAGCCAGATACTGGATAAGGTGTTGGCAACTGGTGGTTTTGCCGGAACCGCTGTTGCCTAGTAAGACGATGGACTGATCCTGGCGAGTCATCAGCATGTTCCAGTACGCAGACTGGGCCACGCCATATATATGAGGTGAGGCATCTTCTCTGCGACACCCTTTGAACATGTGCATCACCTGCAAGGAGACAAAATGGTGGGTTAAGCAATCTACAGCTCTGTGATGTACAAAAAGAACAAATACTAAGCAATGATGATAAGAAGATTATCACAGGCAATGGGCAAGCTGTGGCACTCCATGTCTTGCCAGGTCTCTGCTATGCCTATGCCGTTATAGTGACTCGGATTCTCACTTGTAAATTTTTCTTGATACGAGCGTAGTTTTAGGTGCAGAGCTACTACGCATACGGAGTAACTCTTCTATGAGATCTAAGTATGTATGCTATCTTTAAAGACCGCATTTACGCAATCTAAGTAACGTAAAGTTACGTAGATAACGTAGAAGAATTACTAAGCATGCGTAGTAGCTCTGCACCTAAAACTACGCTTGCATCAAAAAAAATTTCCAAGTGTGAATCCGGTCCAGTATGCTGGGAATTGTAGCATCACAAACACCAGGCCTGCACTATCCACAGCCATTGTCAGCCCGCTGAGTAGCAGAACTTTCCTCAGCAAAGGAAGGGATGGAGGGAAGAGCTGGATTCAGACTAAACCAACCATTGCCCATAGATATGAAGTCAGTACTGAGAATGGCCTGTCTACATCATACAGCAGGAAGCATAAACACTACTACACAGACAATAATCCCTATTTACACAAGTCTGTGCTTTTACTGCCTGCACCTAACACAAGAACAATGGTGTCCAGTCCCACCTTTACCTTCTCAATTCCAGGTTTTGGAAATATAAGCGTTTAGGGACTCAATTACATATATCCCTGTAACTATTAGCTCTATATAAAAGCAATTATAGAAAGAGATATTTCACCGTTTTCAGTTTCTCTCAAAAAAAACCCCCACACCCAAACATCTATAGTTGAAGTTGCAAGAGGGTGCATAAAAGAAAGAAATTGATGTCATTAAATTATTATTTAAATAAAAGTCAATAAGTGTTTTATTTTAGATCGAGATGCTACCATTATTGTTGTTACTTGCTTGCTTCAATTCACATTTGCAAAATGAAAACGAAATTCCATTGACAGCATTAGTTGAGGTAAGTCAATGTTTTCATGATTGCACATTGACATGACAAATGTAATAGCTTTGAATTACAGCATATGATTCTGCCACTCTTGTACAGCCAGAAAATCATCAGGATAAGACAGGACTGTAGGTCACCTGAAAGCAAATATGACTCTGCTCTACCCAGAGAAATCTTGCAATCCTCGATTTAAATTTCAACAGCGCTTTCAGTGTTTTATACAAATGGCTTTCAAAACTGAAAGGACTGATAGAAGATAAGGGATGGTTTTATTAGGACTCTTGACTGTGACCATAATTAGGAGTGAATGTATCTGTACAGTGTAGCTCAGGGGGGATTTCTGTTGCCATGGAAACATGGAGCAAATTTAACATGGAAAAGGGAAAAAAAAAACCTGACAGGATATGACTGACCTGGGCTGCCCTAGTGAATCGCACTTCACAGCAAATTTATAATGAAACCTGAGGAGATTGATGTCTCAGTATTCAGAAATAAGGGGTCTCCAATGCTGAAGTGCAATGTAATGACAAATATGGCATCCAGTGTCACCTGCTCCACAGCTTTTATCAGATATTCAGTGGTCACCAAGACTATCCTACTGTAAAGTTTGGAAACAACACTTTAAGGAGGCTTCTGAAACTTGAAATTATTGCTAAAGCAAATATATCACACACAGAGAATGGTGGGTGTGAGAACTGAACACGTGCTCAAACTATACCAGTTGCCTCCATTTTGTAGAAGTCCCATTCCGAGGACTTAAGGAAAATACACATAATAAAAGGAAAAGCAGGCTATTACCAACACCTTTAGAGATGTTTAATAAAAGAGACCCACATGTAAGATCCACTTCATGAATATCAGTTACAAGTTACACATTTTTCTATTCTCATCATTTTGGCATAGAATTTGAATTTAATCATTTCAGGTCAGAGATGTTAATTAAATGTGTTAATGTAATTTTAAAGACTGTGTAAATATCATACCCTGTAAACCTTCAGCCACATTAGCTGAGGGACAAGAACAACACTGTATGACAACTTATAAAACTGTCAACCAAACTATTAAGCAATGTTTTAATTAAATAAGTTTCCAGCAACACCTAAGCTGTAAAAGTACTAAAAGTTTGTCAAAAGAAATTTAATTGAGCATGCCTTCCTAAAATAATTCTAATACACTTAACACTTCACAATTATATGAGTACTGAATTAATAACAACAAATCAATTTATGCAGCAAATTAATCCATATTTTTAAAATGTTATCAAGAGTCCTAGGACCGTATATCATATTTAATAAAGAATGCAGACTTTGCAGCCGACGGCTGGATCAAAGCCCCTCCACATGGGAGGCGTGCCCACCTTATAAGAGATACGCATGGGCAGTACAGTAAAGGCTTGGCTAAGCATTTATGTACAATGCAGTATCCTGTATGGAAGGGTTTCGGTGTGTAAAACTTAAGGTAGGGCCTCACATTGCAGCAGAGACTACCATATAAAAATGAAAGCCTAAGTGTGAATACAGTCCCTAATTTCCTATTCACCCCAAAAAAGGGATGCAATGTTTAAGAATACCACTAGGTGGAGCTAATCAATACCAGAATGAAATGCTGAAGAAAGGAAAAGAAAGAAAACATCAAAGTGAACAAAATATAAAATAAAATGAAACATAAACAACAAACTGTTTACAATCACAAAATAGTCTGAAGTAATAAAGTGCTACATAACGAGTTGCAACATGTGAAATACCTGATCATGTAATATTAAAACTTTCAAGTAATAACTCTGGCAGCCTGGTGGTTACTCTGTGTCTTACCTTCTCGGAATAAATGGAGGGGGAGCTCATAGGGTTCATGATGACCATGGCTGGGCCAGCATAGGTGTGTATCAGGTTCCCACCATATCGCTGCCGTAGAGTGTGCAGTACGCTGGCCTCATTGAGATAAACCAGTGACGCCAAGTCTTCCACTCGATCATGAGAAGGAGGATTCGCCTGCGAAAAATGTAGGGTGGTTAGTTTACATATTTAATAATATCAAAAATTTGGGGTCATGTGTTACCTTTTTCAAGGACTGTAATGA
Organism: Limnodynastes dumerilii; assembly: GCA_011038615.1. Taxonomy (NCBI): domain Eukaryota; kingdom Metazoa; phylum Chordata; class Amphibia; order Anura; family Limnodynastidae; genus Limnodynastes; species Limnodynastes dumerilii. The sequence continues at coordinate 172,565 of WWET01000512.1, forward strand.
TTTAAGTTCTAAAAACTAGCTAATATATAGTATAAAAATAAATAACAAAATACAAAAAATTGTATAACATGGGTGGCAAAATACACTATAACAGAGATTGGCAATTCACGGATACGCCAATCTATTCATGTCTTGCCAACCTTGGAAACATGGTGTAAAACTCCTTATATCCGGGCACTGTACTAAACATGTGGTGCAGCGGCAAGTCATAGGTCTGAACACAGCACAGCGGTGGTTGATGTTCCACCATACATTTATACGTGTCTCCTGCCACAATCCTAAATCATACTAGAAAGTGATCTGTTTGTGTGACAGACAATATAGAGTGTTATTATTGCTGTATCTCTGAATAAAATAATCTACTTATCTACCAAAGCCAAGAAATCAATTCTGTATGTAATGTTCATCACACTGACCATCAAATAAAAAAAAGCTAAGTATTTGTCTCACTTTTTCCACGTCGTCCTCATCCACATCCAGTAGGGCCCCATCGTGCTCCAGTCGAATCTTCACTTTCCCTTCAGGTAGATCGCTCTCCTCTGCATTTAGCTTATTTGCTGCATAACATGGAAGAATTGAATTAGTGGCGCTACTAATGGGGACCATAATCAGACCATTTTCTAGAAACTAACCCCCAATTCACATAATCGCTATACAAAACAATACGATTAATAGACAGGACACTGAAACGTTGGAACTTTTGTTATCCTATCTGTTATTCATCGTTGTTAGTCAGTGAGTGCCGTTCATCCATGTTTGTATATATGGATTTTCTAACCTTTGTGACTCTTGTAATAGGAGAGCCTTTCACCTACAAGTTGTTGGATTTTGGGGGAAAATTTAGTGTTGGCTATCAGTAACCCTATCAAAATCCCAGAAATACCCAGGCAATGGATTATCCCCAGTAACTAATTTTTTGAGGGATTGGGGCGTTTCTTATTAAATGTGGCACTTGTGTGGGTATAAAGCTTGGTGCTACACTTGGCAATGCCCTTTCCTTCCGAAGTCTAGAAGACTACATTTTTGTCTCATGAAAAGTACAAAAAACTCCAATGTCTGTAAGACATCCGCTAGTTCTGATGAAGTGACTTAATGTACCGTGTATATGAAGAAAGCAACTAAATATTTCCCCTACTTCAAATAATCTAGAATCAAGGAAGTCACATAAGGAGATAATCGGCACAGCTATACAGAAGCAAATCTGTACATTTCAGTAAGACGCTAGGCATACCTGCTCCAAGCAGGATTATACGTATCTAAATAACGCCCAATGTGTTTAATGCATGTGATAGGGAAATCAGAATACAGCAATTAGTATACGCATGACTAAAATACTGGAACATTATATATTCTATATGGTTTCACCAGTACAATGGCAATTATTTAAAAAGATCATTGTACTACAGCTGAATGCAGACGGCCTGCAATTGGCGACAGTCTGCATTTTAGAAAGTGGTTTAGCTGCAAAGTCATCCACCAAAAGGTAAGTGTTTAACTTAACACCATCCTTCACCCTTTCCTAATTCTAAACCTCCCTTTCCCGCAGTCTAACTCTAACCTTCCCCTTCTTCAGCCCAAACACTAACAGTCCTGGCACACAGCCTAACCCTTCATGCCCCACAGCCTGGTGTGGATGGACGCTGGGAACGGCTGTTTTCAACCCCCTTTTTCTGAGACGGAGCTGCTCAGAAACTTCCTGCCCTGCTGCAGACAGGTAAGTGCTTATCTCTATTTACCCATCCCCTTCCCCTCCCTTTGCATTATCCTAACCCTCCCCGCAGCAAACTCGCTTCCCTGCAGCCTAACCATAAGACTCCCTTCCCCGCACTGTCCATGCCTTGCAACCTAACCCTCCATGCCCCACAGCCTAACCCTAATGTACCCACCGCAGCCTCTCACTATTTTCAGCCTATTGCAAACAATGATACAGCCGCCATTCAACTGGCGAAACACGGTCAATCAGACTGGCAACCGCATCCCTCCACATGACACACAGCAATAAATATCAGGAGCACTGAACATGGTGCTCCGATTGGTAAGTGGAAAACACTACCCCAACCCTTTTCCTAATTCTAACCCTAACCCTCCCCTCCCCTTCCCCTTCCATTACCCTAACTTCCCCACAGCCTGACCCTAACCCTTCTTTCCCTGCAGCCTGACCCTAACCTTTCCCATCCCCCTAGCCTAACCCAATTTAGACTCCCAATACTAAATACTCCCAAGACTCCCCCCGCCGCAGCCTGACCCTAACCCTCCCCTTCTATGGCCCTAACCCTCCCTTCCTAAGAGCCTAACCCTGAGGTCAGTGTGGCATACATGAATCGGCATGCTCATCAGGGCTTCAATCATTGGTAATGCCGTTTAAATTTAACACATCTTTCATGCAGTGTGTGCCCAGCTTAAGCAAGAGCATAATAAATTATAGGACATCTGTGGTAATTGAAGTTTACATATTATACCAAGACTAAGTGCTAACTTATGTAAGTGTAATTCCAATAACTGATTTTTCATTTTGATAAATTAGTGGATGCTTAAAAGTAACTTAAAACAAATTTAATATGCACAGAACAAATTAATTGTAACTTCTTTTCCATTAAAAATATTTACATCTGCGTAAAGAAATCTAAAATATGCACTTTTTTTTTACAACAGAATTTGTATATCAATTAAAAACAAAAAAAGCCAACAGTTAAACGCTCCCAGTAACATTATACATCCGAATACAAAGTATTCTATTAAATTCATGGTAACTGCAGTTTCAGATATTTAAAGCTAAGGAGATGAGACATTAAGCTTTTCCATTCAAATGCCCAGAGAGTAAACCTTTAATAGCAGAACAGCTTGATAACATTCATGCCAAGACTCATTAAAAGATCACTACAGAAAATGAGATCTGGAACACCAGATTCTACACCACAGATGATTTCTGTAAAATCAGAATAGTCAAATAGTCTGTACGAGACTTATCTGGCAACAACCAGCGGTTCTCGTATGGGCCCATAAAGACTGCCAAGTCTGCTTTACATAGTGTAGGGAGAAATCACATGTTCATGAGACGGCTGCTAAAGGCATATACATGACTGAATGACTGGATCTTTCATATTTGGCCTTACACATGTAAGTGTATGTCTGACCTTCCAGTCCTGAGCCTAGGAAATTTCCCTTTATTCACACAACACGTAACCAGTAATAGGGACAATGAGCAAAGGAGATTCCACTAAGATGCATAATCACACGTAGTAATAAATCATCTTTATGTGCAGAAAGCAGGAATTCAGAAATGCAGAAGTAATACCAGTATATAGGAAGAAAAAGCCTTATAAATATAACGTCTAACTCTCAGTCTGTAAGCAAACTTCACCCTCCTTAAACATATATCTTGACATAGTATATATATTACATACTCCTAATATATCCAAATTATCCAGAATAGCTCCATTTAGAAGCACAAGGGGTTGTACAGGAGTATTACCAAAACAGTTACACGGGATAGTTCAAAGGAATGTGGATACCATGGCTAGTCAGTCAGCTGCCATTTTAATGACACAAGGGACAAGAACGTACCCAATGAGAATCCATCTTTGTGAATCAGCCATACTTTTTCAGTCTCATACCAGTTTTGTTCAGCAGAGATCTGCTCCTCTGTCTTTGCCTAAAAATAGAAGATAACCCCATTAGTATTGGTTTACAGACGATCGGCCGGGATGAATCTGGTTCTCAAGAGTGTAACACACATCATCTTAGCCTTGTTTGGTGCAATATTATAGGTGCAGCCGTAAACACAGAAAAACAAACTAGTATAAATGAAAAGTGCATTGTCACAAATTTGATTATTTTTTAATTGCAGAAATGTCCCAAAACAGAATTAGCAAAGTTAGCTGCAACAAAAAAAAAAAATCTCTGTAGTGAGTTAGTACCACACTGGAAAGAACACTGAAATATATTATATATATATCATCTCAGAGACAGGAAAGACACGTGGTTCAGTGCTACAGTGATGCATGCTGGGATTGGTGTGTGTCTCAGCAGTACCTAAATCAGACCTAAAGCAAAAGACAACCACATGATCTGACTCAATAGGCTAAATATTACCTATGTAATAGTATATAACCCCAGAGATGCACAATTTGAATGAGAGACTATCATTTAATTTGTATTATAAGTGTGAAATGGATTATGACACTTTGAAGTGAACCAGATGAATGCACTAGGTAAAAGGGGAAGACATTGCCACACATGCAGTCACTGGTGTCTATTGCAAGGTGCATGCAGCTACAATTTGTAAAATGCAACCTTCATAAACACAAAGGTAGTTTACTTGTATGTACTCTGAGAGCAGCTGAGGCTCCTTCTTACGGAGTATGGACAAGAGTTTTAATGCATTCTTTAAAGAGTGCAAGGAAAAACTTCCCATCTATGGTCTGGATTCACAGTTACGTAGTTTTCGTCTTACGTACGTTGTTTTAAGAATTCAGCTACTACGCATGAGTAGTATCTTATTTACGCTATCTACGTACCATTTCTGTACAGTAGCTCAATTCTCAAAACAAAGTACACAAGATGAAAACTGCGTCACTGTGAATCCGGACTGTGTGCGGTAAAGAATGATTTACAAAATGTGACACAATGTTTGTATTAGATGTAGAAGGATCTATTATTCTAAAGAGGAAATGGTAATATACATGCACTGACAAAACATATACACAATAAAACATAAATTGGAACTTGTAAGATCAAAACGCTTTATTAAAACAACAACACTTTAACATGGATTTAAAAAAAAACACACACAAGGTAAAAACAAACAGCATGACAGCAGGTGGCAGATAAGTAAAAAGGATTATGCCAACATGGGTTTTTATGTTTTGGGTTTTTTGCATTGATAGGATCCTCAGTAAAGGGGCTCAGAACTACAGTGAGGACTGTGTTTTGAGCATGTTGAATATTATAGTAGTGTGGCAATATATGTCATTCTCATTCCATGTTACATGGTAATAGTGAAATTAAAGTAAAGCTTCATGCCTTTCAGCTATAAGATAATAAGTGCATTATGAATTTGGGAGCACAGATGTTGGAATATAAAGAATGATATACAGAAGGAGCATGGCAATGTGAGGAATGACCTGCTATCATGAACTGGATCTTTTCCAGGGAAGTCATAAAACACACAGATAAAGCCACAGCAATGCTTGTCACAGCCAACCTGACTCAGAGCACTGGGTGAGATCACAGGCGAAGCTGGTGCTTCCTCAGTGCCGCCCTGCAAAGCCGACTGGCAGGAGAAAGGGAAGCAAGGTCTCGTCAGTGGTTAATGCGCTCAGTCAGTCATGGAGCCACAATGATAGTAGACACATATTCAGACGCTAAATGACACTTGCTAAATGTCTCTGTTATTTTGCTTATTGGAAAACATGCAGACATCAAAATAAATAAATAAATAATGTAAGCTGTGCTGGGTGGGGGGATTGGCAAAACAGTGCATCGTCAGCTAATAACATACTAAACACAATGCATAGACCTGGAAAGTGAGTCAGTAATAGGCTAACAATTGTAGAACAGTGCTTGCCATAAACTCCTTTCTCATCAGGGCCCAACATACACAGCACTACTGCCCACTGCAGGGTGAGCTAAGTACTGCATGCTACATGATCTATTTTATCTATGCTGTTTAATAAACCAAATACAGAGGAAACGGGTAATATACAGGTTTGTGAGGGCTCAAATATTGTAAACAGCATATAATACGTTAACGATTTTAAGTGTTATTATACTGTGCATAATATTCCATTTAACATTTAATTAGGCAACTTGGTTAGGACCAAGTGAGTAATGACTAAAGCTATAAAAGGGTAATTCAGGCATTTAGGATAAGACATTCCTATACAGCATGCTACATCTCTATATATACACATAGGAAGTCACTACACATGCAGGAGACACATCAAGCCATTGTCACACTGCATACATGCACAGGGAGCAGTGAGGATGTAGGTGGCAGACCCTTATGCAGGAAGGAGTTGTGAATAGAGCCTTACACTCCAGCATGACACACGCGCACAGACACCAGCCCAGATGTGGAGAGAAGGTGAGGCTGGGTTGGCAGAGAGATCCGGTGTGCAGGGGTACAGTACCTGGCTCGCTGGAGAAAGAGTAGAGGCTGTTGGATCCAGCTATGGCAGCAAGAAGATGAAAGAGAAAAGAGATGAGCAACAAACGTCAGATATGAAAAGAGCAGATGGAACACGCTAGATAATTATTTGACTTGCAGGGAGGTCTACATGTAAGCAGGTTTAACACAGACGTGTACTGGGAAGACTAATAAAGTATCTGTGGAGGAACACAGGCAAAGGCAAGACATGGGACAACAGTCTCCATAAAGCATTACTGAGAGGTGATGACAGCAGAAGGAAATCCAGCCAACACTTAATGGGAAACAGCATGTCCAGCCTTAAATGCAGCCAAGCAATCCACTGATTTGTCAGAGATGAACCATTATCCACTAGTAATGGCAAACAGAGGAGTTATGCAGACAGACGTATATGTGGCATAAACAAATAAATACATTCAGATCAAACCTAGCCACAATTCAATAACACAGAACTCCAACGTCATTAGACCACAGCAGGTCATCAATGTTACTACAGCACAGCAGGCAGAAACCGGGATGTGACAGTGTCCAGGTTCCTAAACCCCAAATGTTTAGTGGAACGGGCTGGACAAGTCTCCGTGATACCACTTTCACATTGCCGTCCCGGCAATAACCCGGGTTACTCCTGTGTTCATTGCAGTGTCCTGGCTTATCACACTGCAGCTAGAAATTCCCAGGTCAGACCCGTTCCCAATGGGAAATATCTAATATATCTCTTCTAAAGTAACATGTTACAGTGCTTCTAAACAAATACACATGAAGTCATTCTGTGTCATATCACGCTCTCGTACATCAAGCATGCTTTGCAAAGTATAGTCTGTATATAGAGTAATGGACGCCCATCTACCTGGTTTCTATGGAAATGATTTTTGAATATTGAGGATTGCTGCACTGTATAATAAGTGCCCTAACTCTCGGGGACTAAGAGGGATGAGGCAGCAAGGCCTCCTTCACACCTGTTTAACAGAGTTCAGGCATTTTCTCACTGCTATGTATTGCTCAACCATAAGTATTAAAGGTGGGTTTAGGTACATTATAAACAACCAGTCATGGAAGCTACCTGTGCCAAAGTCACATGACTGAAGAGTAGAAGCTGGTAAAGACTGCACAGAAAATCCTCTGCATATTCACACCCCACTATTTGTTTACACTGAGGTTCTAGGACAGCATAAACTCACATCCTATCTATCACCATTAACCCTGATTTGGAACCATCCTCTCTTTCTGGCACGATCAACTAAGGCAATGGCAGACACATGGAAAACTATAGGCCTTACTCGCAATCAGGTGGGAAACTTATCCCTTTTAATCCTTGACAAATACCACTTACCTTCGAGGACACTTTTCATCACATACAAATTCAAGGATTTATACAATCACGACTTTGTTCCAGACACATACGAGCCCCTACAACATTTTAAGACACGTTGCCTCTCTGAGACGGCACATCACGGTACAGTACCTTATATCTATCATAACATGCTTACACCCGAATATTCAAAGAGGGAATTATGCAAACAGGCCTGGGAACGAGATTTAAGGACCACTATAGACAACATCCTAACTACCATAGCTAAAGTTTCTAATAACATAGGACCTGATTCACACTTAAGAATTTTCTTAAAATAAGACCTTAAAAGTCACACCTGGGCTAAACCATGGTGATTGCAGGGGAGTCACATTTCATCTGTTGCAAACAGTATTAGAGTTGAGAGGTGATATTTCCCAGCCAAAGTCTAAATTACAGTGTGATAGTAAAGCTGGTCAGTATCTGTGTGCAGTAAGCAATTCAAAGATATATCCCTGCATGCAAAGAATAGAATAAAATTAATTCCCCCTTCAATCAATATGGTTTTGTCCAGGAGTGACTTTAAGTTCTTATTTTAAGAAGATTCTTAAGTGTGAATCGGGTCCATAGTGATTAGAGAGAACACAAAAATGTTCCCATTGCTATTTAGCTAAATTACACAAAATATATCCTGCTACGTCTGATTTATGCTGGAGAGTCTGCGGGGAAAGAGGGGACTTTCTTCCATATTTGCCTGATTATTTGACCATATTTGGAGAGTGGCAGCGCTGATTACATGGATAATAGGTCCCCCTAGACAGAGCCACAGCTGGAAATTTTAGCTCCGGGGCAAAAAGAGAAAATGGCGCCCCCAACCCTGCATTACTAACCATTTAAACCTTAAAAATGAAGTTACTGCCGCCCCACTTCAACTTTGCTCCCTGTGCGACCAACCCTATCACCCACCCCTAAGTTAGGACCCAGCAAAGAACCAAGTACTTTTCTTTTACGCAAACCGGTCTAGATAAACACCGAGGACCAGATTTACTAAGCTGCTGGTTTGGAAAAGTGGAGATGTTGCCTATAACAACCAATCAGATGCTAGCTCTCACTTTCTTTTCACATACTAGAGAGTGCCAGCTAAAATCTGAGGGGCAACATCTCAATTTTTCCAAACCAGCAGCTTAGTAAATCTGGCCCTGAGACAGATAAATCCTTCATATTGGCAGTGCAGCAACATGTTTAATTGCTAAATTCTGGAAAAAAAGCAGAACCTCCCAACATGTCATCTCTGCGTAATAAAATAAGATTTGTGTGCTCCATGGGATGTCTATCCAATCTTCTTCAGCCTCCACAAGTTTTATAATATATGTGGCCCTATGTTTTACTATCCTTTCCTCTATATACGCTATTCTCTATTATAGTTATGGTTAGTGTTAATTGCACTAGAAAAAAAAAACAGACTTCAAAGGATAGTTTATTTTCTTGTTCTAATTTTTGGTAAAGCTAAATTTACGAAATACTAATATGTTATGATTTGTAATCTCTTATATTCTACAGGTCTATACCGGCTTGTACCTCAATAAAAAGAAAGTTAATAGAAGAGCAGAAGCTGAAACACAAAGTTAGTTCTAAGTACAAACGACCTATATAAAACAAACTATTATTTACAGGTGCCATGAAGATCCTCTCTAGACGTTTCTGAGCTTCATCGGCGACAGTCCGCTGGACAGTACTTGCAGCCTAAAGGTCAAACTTACATTAGTATTTATGTGATAACAATGTGATACAATCACATTTTACTTATTATCATCAATGTAGCAGCAAACTCATACTAATTAATATCCACAGACGTGGATCATATAAATTCACAAAATGAGCTCAGACCACCACAACAGTATTCTAACAAGCTAACAGCAATGAGAACACATAAACACGATCATGCAGTGCAGTATATTGCATGTGAAGGGAGAGAGACAAACAGAATTGTGCATTTTCACCTGGAAAGCACAAGAGCAGGGGGCATTGCTTTCTGGAGAGTACTGGAGCAGGGGGCATTGCTTTCTGGAGAGTACTGGAGCAGGGGCATTGTTTTTGTAAAGTACAGAAGAATTGAGAATGGATTACTGGAAAGTTGAAAGGTGCATGGAGACATTTATTTTGGACATAGATGAATAGATTAATTTATGATGTATGGTTCATGGGAGGCATTGATATCTGGAGAGTAAAGTTGCATGGAAGCATTGATTCTGGAAAAGTGCAAATGTGTATTGCTTCTAGAGGGGACAGAGGTGTAAGTAACATCATTTTGTATAGTTAGTACACATGTACATGAGGGGGGCATTGATTTCTGGAGAGTACAAGGTGCATGGAGGAACGGAGATCTGGAGAGTGCGGAGGAACATAGAGGCATAGGTTAATGGATAGACCATATCTCTGTAGGAGCACAGTAGCCTATTCTACTTGATTGCAAGCAAGCAAGAACTGTAACATTGACTTGCAGCATAAATGTACCTATGGAAAGAATTCTGACTTATACCAAACTGCAGCAACACAATACATTTTCACATACCGGTAAATCAACAGGCAATACATTTATCAACCAGCAGTTTTATCAAATGAAAGCAAAACAGTCCAACTGGATGCTGTGAACATAACCTTCTTTAGCAGAGCACCAGTTTACAAATATATCCAGGAACACATTTAGCAATCACATGAGTATCATATAACGCTTTTGTGGTCACATGATGAAGAGTGGAAAATAAGCTTCTGTTATAATAGCTGCATATGATTGTGGAACAAGGTTTTGTGAATATTCCTACAAAATTAGCTATAATTAGCTTTAGCTTTAATTACTATAAGAAAAAAATACCACAAATCAGTTATAAATCATCCATAGGAAAACAGTGCAAAAAGTATGCTGACTGCAGCCTTCCAGAATTGTCTTCTTTAACAAGCTATCTTTTTTAATTGGCATATAAAAATAAAATAAATGAAACAATAATCCATATTTAGCTGAAGATTACAGCTCTACAAACTAGTACCACACATCTCTGCTCAGTATTGAGATTGACAAACCAACCACCAACAGATGTCTTTAGGTTCATAGGTTCAGAAGCGAAAGCATGACAGATAACTAAACGCATGTCAAGGTTTCCTCATGTCATTAAAGAAAGACCAATCCAGCCTATCCAACAGACATCTATTTTTATATGGCCTACAGGCATACTAATTGTTACAAGCGATACAGTAAATGCATATTCACTCAAAGGAGTCGTGGTTTAAAGGCAGGGGGACACTGCTTGTACATATGTAGTATAAAGTATATGAGGTGCCGTTCACAACATGGTGGGAATACAATGCCTTAAAAAAATAAAAAATCTGTAAAAGAAAAAAAAAATGTAGTTTCATTGATGCATTATTCTTATTTCACACGTGTAATACTTTCAACATAAGTTTTAGCAATACACATTGGTCCGAATTCACAGTTACGCAGTTTTCCTCTTACGTACGTTGTCTAAGACCGCGCCTACGTCATCTAAGTACAGAAATGGTACGTAGATAGCGCACATAAGCTACTATGCATGTGTGGTAGCTCAATTCTTAAAACGTACGCAAGACGAAAACTATGTAACTTGTTCATCTGGACCATTATCTGCTACAACATGTCAGAATAATTACGCAACATGCAGGGATGCGGTGTATGGTTAGAAATAACACACCTGTCTGGACCTCTCTTTTTGTTGACTGGCAACAACAAGCTGAGACTTTAGAGCTTTGGGGGCTGCGATTCCCTTCTTCAGAGAATGCTGAGCGGAGGTGAGACAACGATTGGAGAACACTTGTACGGATTACTGACACAGTACAGAGCCAAACACAGCCATCAAGCGGCATTTCTACGGCTTATTATTTATGTTCGTTTCTTTTTATTAGATTAACTTGTTTTTTTGCATCTTAATGACCATTTTTCCCCCCACCCCAGGCACACTTGTTCAGGTAATTCAATAAAAACTATTAATGTTAAAAAATGCTTGAAGCTGCAAGCTCTTCACATCATTGATTAAAATAAAGCAGAGGAGCCTCTAAACAGATTCCCAACTAGCAGCTGAAGTACAAACGGTGCCTGAAGACCAACACTCTGCTGGAAGGACTGAGTATTATGTGTATTACTTTTTCCAAGCAATATATTGCAAACAATAATAATTTTATTCTGAAAGCGTTCCTTGATTTGTTTTTGTTTTTTGGTGTGTTTTTTTGTTTTAACTTTGCTAGTTTTGAATATATTAAATACATCAAGGCACCAATTCACACCACTCACATGCACGGTTAATTGTTGCAATCCTAGTTTAGAGCAGGGTTTGTGTTGCTTTGCTCATGCATGCATGGGGTTAGGTTTGCACACAAGGGAATACCTCCGCTGTAAATCCTCCAGGAGTTTTTGGTGGCGGTTGGTTGGATAAATCTGGACTAGTTGCCTTTGTTGGCAGTCGATCTTGTGGGTGCATGGTCTTCTCCTCTACATGGACAGGAGTGGTAGGAGTACCTGGCTGCTCAGGTGACTTTGCAACTGGAGGAACAGGTGAAGTCACTTTCTCATCATCCGCTTTCTTCTCAGGAGGCTTCATCCTCTGTCTGTGTTCTTTTGTTTTACCCCTGGTCATAAGGCTTGTTAGACCTACTGAAATCTCATCCTTTGAGTTCTCTTTCTTGGCCTCTGTTTTTGGTGCAGCAGGAGCCTGTGGTAATTGGGTCTGGGGGTGGCTTTTTTCCAAATTTTTGACATCTAAACTTTGTCTCTGTGGCTGGGTTGGTTCAATTTTCTTCCCAGCATCCTCCTGGGGAATGACTTTCCTAACCATCTTCCGTACCACTTTTACCACCTTCTTTTTGGTAACCCCAGAGTCTTCAGGTGTGGGCGTTGTGCTACTCGCTCGCTGCATGGTGTCAGCTAGCTTGTCATCAGGCAAAACAGCATCACCATTCAGCACTGGTCCCAGGACTGTCCCCTTCACAGAACCTGGCACTCTTTCTGGACTCTTTACCCTTAATGGACTTTGCCGAGGCTCTGGGCTTTTTGCTCTTAATGGGTTTTGAGTCAATGAATTCACTGGCGACGAGGAACTACTTAAGCACTGCTCTCCCTCACTCAGTGAGTTTTCAGACTACATTTTAAAGACAGAAACATGGTAAGAAAAGGATAATATACAGCATATACCTGATTATATCAACCAGAAATAATAATACAAGAAAAACTGACAAAATAACTACAAAAGAATCTAATAATTTTAAGTGTATGAAATTGCTCTGCTAAGCAGTAAAAAAAACCTTTTCTTTCCAAAGCTCTGCAGTCTACAAAAAAACCCCAGAAAAAATAACTTCATCAAATAGGGCCAGATCCAGAACTACGCTGGGCCACTGCGCATATGCACGGCCAGCTTAGCTCTGGTGCACTCCCCCTGACACTCCCCCTGTCTGAGTGTAGTTACACTCAGTTACGCCGGCTGAAGGCTACCCTAACTTCAGCCGGCGTAACAGAGTGTTTTACAGGAGCGTAATCAGTGAAAACCCTGCCCTCCCTTTTTAATTCCCCCGCCTACTTCATTTTTTTCCCTATGTGTCCTGTGTTTGTTCCCATCCATGCATTAGTAATCAGTCTCATTATTCGCACACAGTGACAGGAGCGAGGGATTATTGCACATAAGACTTTAAAGACTAGCATTTCCTTTATTTGTGCATTGTGCTATTTATAAATCATATGATTCAAGTCCAGGCCTTATTTAAGAAGTTTCTTAACAGATTAACATGAGCCATTTATAGCCATAATAATATGTTTAAATAGAGAGAACAGGCCCTCAATTAGGACTCGACTATGTCTATAGTGCTAGGACACAGGTCTGCAGTTGGAGTGAATGAGCTATTCTGTATCACTGAGCACCTGCAGTAGGCTCTGGCAGGGAAGAGGCAGTCTGCAGTGCAGGTCTGCTGGGAAGCCTGACTATATCCTCTGCATTAAACAAACTCCTGGGAAACTGAACCAGACCCATAAAAATACAGACGAGCCGGGCTAATAATATCAGTGACCTAGGTGCTAGCCAACAGAGGCCACACACAGCTGTCACTGCACAATAAAACACAAAACAACAACTCCAACCGCTTGACACTTTTATCATCCCAGACAATATTAGTCAGACTATTAAGGTGTTCGGTAGACATTAGCCCCTCCATTCCAAGAGACTACAACATGCTTATTTTATAGCAAAGCCTCCATACCTTTCTGGAGTGCAAACACACACTACTGCATGGTGCGAGAGCCGGAGATCAGGGAGAGGTGAATGAAGACCTCAGTCTGGTGCTTGCTTAGAAGCTGCCTGTAGCAGGACTGCTCTGCAGCAGTGGGATGGATGCTTTGCTATGAAAGTGCTGAGAGATCATTTACCAGCTCTGTACTGACCCAAGACCTAACACTGAGGCTCTGATCGCTGATCATTCTGTTCTCTTCAGACTTGTTGCTATTTAAAGCAAATCAAGTCCTGAAATCATTTTATATGTATAGCACTAATTAGACCGGCTGACTGTGCTGGACGCCTTTCAAAATGAAACTATTTGATTAACCACATAAGTAGAGTACACACTTATCCAATCGTCTTCACATCCATCTCCAGACTAGGCTGTTTACCCAGACCAAGGTTGCAGATACAACACGCAATCCATGATACACACTCTTTACAGCAGACCTCTACTGAAAGCATCCCGTCACTGTCCACTCTTCCCCAGACTCCCTGACACCACACACAAAGACGATGCTGCATGACATCAGTATCAGGAGAAGAGCTGGACAAGCAGTCGCAGGAGTATATGTGTAGATTGGTCGGGTGATAGGGGACCGGGTCTCCTGAGGTTTAAAAAAATCATTTGACCCAATCAGGTGACCATGCAAGTAACAAGCAATCATGTGACACATCCAGTTGTTTTATCATATACCCAGCTTTACGGTGATATATCAAGAAAACGAAGCTGCCAACAAACGCCAAGTGTTGATCATAACCAATGCATGGCTTATTAAAGATGCCATGACCTGAAAAGTTATTTATGCCCTCCAATATGGGAATGTATGCAGTCACTTTCTACATACCTCATTTTCTTACCACAGATACCCAATACCATTTAAAACCTATTGTGTAGATATTTATATAAATAGTGCAAAATCACACGAATCAATCAATAATGATGTGTAATAATAATCAGAAAAGGAATTAAACTTATCAATATATGTGTTGAAAGTCCCTAGACAGACAAGGGAAACTTACAGCTCCATTTTGGTTACCACTAACACCGTTTTGTTTCTTTGCCAATGGTTTGTCTTCCTCCTTAACCTAAAGGTTTAAATAGACAGAAGCAGGGGGGAAAAGTCACTTCTCATGGCTCAAAACATCAAAACACGGACTATGAATTTACAAATGGCAGTTTTAAGAAACCCAGACATCAACAACATTAAGGCTGGCCGCACACATCACATGACCAAGCGACTGGATAACTTGTGACTTGGTTATAGTCTTACTATGATCAGATGATGGATGATATTAGCCATCGCCTGTTTTTTTTTTTTCTACAAGAGTTATATTGCTACCACAGCTGTTTTAATGCCACATGTGGAAATATTTAGTAACGTTTCCACGGGTCCGGTACTAATTCCCGACACACAAAATCCTGATGGAAGAAATACTGATTGAGTTTCCCTGAATCATAAAATCCTGAATTCAAAATACAGACACCTAAAATCCTCCACGTCATTGACCGACCTATATGAAATCCAAACAACTTAAACCCCCACACCTAAAAATCATGAAAGAAGCGTTGAAAATTTTTATTCCCAGCTTGAAATAATAATGGCGACACAGAAGAAATGGCAACAAATGAAATTCCCTACAATGTAAAAAAAATGTTGAGCAGTCATAACTTGAAACATGTAAATTGTTATATTTCCTTTAATCCTTATGCTAATTCTAACCCTAACCCTCCCCTT
This sequence comes from Limnodynastes dumerilii, assembly GCA_011038615.1. Taxonomy (NCBI): domain Eukaryota; kingdom Metazoa; phylum Chordata; class Amphibia; order Anura; family Limnodynastidae; genus Limnodynastes; species Limnodynastes dumerilii. The sequence goes on from WWET01000512.1 coordinate 188,024, forward strand.
ATATTACCCTAACCATCCCTTCCACACAGCCTAACCCTAAATCTTCCCTTCTAAGCTCCGTTCCCTCCCCACAGCCTAACCCTAAAACTACCCAACTAACCTGTTCGGTCTTCGGTAAGTGTAGCAAAAAAAAGTCACAACAAAAATTGTTTTTCTTTCAAGTCGGGATTATAGTTGTCATGATTTGTTTAGTGTCAGTATTATTAACATGTCAGTTCCCGGGATATTTTTGACAGGGAAACTCACATCGGTATTTCTTCCACCTGGATTTTTTGCGCCGGGAATATGACTAAAACCGGTTTCCACTATATGATCTCATGTGAAATAGTGCCTTATACACTTTATATAAATTTTTATTTTAGGGAATCAGTCCAAATACATGGATCAGAGTTGTTTTGTGGCCACTGTGTTTATAGTACTCCAACAGAATTACACAGAAGAGCGATGCACTCTATGAGCCCTTCAGTGCTCTGGAAAACCCCCTACAGAATATATGTGAACGAAGGCAAGTTTGATGAATATGGGACTACTCAATGTGGACGAGGCTAGCAAATATATAAACAGCTATTTAGTAAAGTGGTGCTTATTTTTCCTACGTACTACTGCAGTTTACAAAACAGCCTTTACATTTATCGGGGGGGGGGGGGGGGG